>JASCQY010000048.1:7227716-7243565 GCA_030264315.1 Sardinella tawilis
TCCATGGAGATCTCTCCAAGGGACAATGCTTTTGGCTCATTAACGATTCTTCCAAAAACATTTTGGAAACGACGCCCTGTCTGGCCCAGCGCACCAATGCCTCACTGTGTTTGAGAAAGAGGGCAAGAAAGACAGAGAGAGAGAGACAGAGAGAGAGAGGGAGAGAGAGAGGACAGAGAGAGAGAGGGACAGAGAAAGAGAGGCAGAGAGGGAGAATAAAGAGCTCAATGGAGCCGTCTATTGTCTGTTTACTTGCATGTAATTTTAACCGTGATGTGGTCACTCTCAACTGTGAATGTGAGAAGAATGCCAAGCTTAGATCCTTAACATATCCGACACTGACCTATACTGTCAGCACTACAGACGCAGACACACACACACACACACACACACACACATTCAAACTCCAGTGCTCCTGTGTAATGTAACAGTCGCCAGCCGTTCCTGTAGACACAGTGGAGATGGGCTCTAATGGCTTTGTCATCTCCTCACACTCTCAGGCTCTTGAAAAGAGAGAGTGGAGGATTGCGTCACGCAGCCCCCTGTCGCCTCGCCCTCGCTGAACTCACTGGAAGGGGGGGGGCACTAATAGTGGTGGTGGTGGTGGTAGGGGGCTGTTAGCTGTTGGATGGAGAGAGAGACAGAGAGAGAGAGAGAGAGAGAGAGAGAGAGAGAGAGCGCAAAGCTGTTAGCTGCCCCCAAGAGCCTCTACATCATTGGTCCGCCATTGGTCCGATGATGAGGGAGGTGTCCTGGAGTTTCCAGTCTCCTCTTCCTTTCTCCCTCTCTCTCTCCTCTGTTGGTGTCTGTGACTCTCTTACCCTCTCCCTCTCTCTCTTGTAGCGGTTGGAGCTGCGGCGGTCTAGCTGAAAGCCCCCACAGTGCTGCTGTTGTCCACTCTGCTCATGGCCGTTTGGAATTGGCCACTGTACAATAACCCTTCAGTTCACAGCTTCAGGGAGGCCCTAACTACCCCTAACACACACACACACACACACACACACACACACAACTACCCTAGCCCAGCCTAGTCTAGCCACACATCCCCTAGTCAAGTCCTGGGTTGGTCTTGGTTTCCTCCGACCAAAACAAATCCTCTTGGGATAGGCTACTGTACACAGACTGTTGGGGCTTGGTAGGGTGCATCTGAGGCTAAATGAGTGTGTGTGCAAGGACGAGAGAGAGAGAGAGAGAGAGAGAAAGAGTGTGTGTGTGTGAGCGTATGTGAGAGTTGCAGTACAACTCCTCCCCCCTTTTTTTGTAAGGGGGGGGGGGGTGTATGGAGTGGGTACCGTCTGAGATGGAATCAGACAGAAGGGTGGGGAGAGGTGTCTGGAGGGTGTTTATACCCAGACGGCACACACAAAATCATGTCTGGGTGTATTTGCATGCACTAGTCAGTGTATTTGTTGATCTCAGTTTTCCTTCAGTGTCTCCTTGAATGATTCAATTCAGACATCGTCTGAGGATTCAAATGCCAATCAGCATAGTAGTTATCAGAGATTCCAGAGTGTCCCATTGGCTGTAACGGTGATGTGTCAGTTGCACTACAAAGACTAGCAAATGATTGTGTGAGACAAAAATGAAACACAAAACAGAAAGGTGCTGTACAGGCTCTCTCTGTCTAGAATGAGAAGGGTGTGTTGTCATTGTCGCTGTTGAGTGGTGTGTGTACATGTATACTGTGTGTGTGTGTGTGTGTGTGTGTGTGTATCTTCCTTCCTCCTCTGTGCTCACTGCACCCCCTCTGGCAAGGCCGTGCCACTGCATCTTGAAGTATCACCTCAGATGACGTCATCAGTGCCCCCCCCTGCATCCTCCAACAGCATCCTCCAATCCTCAGCCGGCCCTCACACCTTCATGTTTGTTTACATTTTCTGTTCAGTCATCTCTTTTCCATCAGAGGGTCTCCACAACTAGGGATGTGTGTGTGTGTGTGGGTGCGGATGGGTCTCTCTGAGCAGAGACACACGGACAAACCCATGGACACAAATAAACCAGACCAAGACAAACAAACAAAAAAAAAGAAAAAAAATCAATTGATTGAATCTCTCTCTCCCTTTGTCTATTTTTTGCTGCTCACCTCGCCTATTGACTGCGGTGAATGAGTTTGAGTGGAAACAAAAGCCGTGAGCCTGGTGGTGTATTGACATGAATGCTAAAAGGTGCTCCGTTGTCATGGTTAGCACACAAACCGCTGGCTTGGCAGGCCAACCCAGAGGTCAAGTCATGGCAGTCAGCAGCAGACATGACTATGGTAGCAGACAAAACAACAAATTGCTATGATCAAAGTTTAGATGTTGTTTTTATCTATTACTTTTGATTTGTTTTGGGGGAGGGAACAGCAGTTCCATCTTGAATGTAAATTTGGTTGCTTCCCCTCACTTGTTTAGCAAATATCCGTCATACAGTATGTCTAGACGTGGAGGTAAATTTAAGGGGTTCACTCGACGCCCCAAAATCCAGCGGCATCATGGTTAACTCTGCGCTGAGATCCGGCCCTTGGCAAAGCCCGGGGCCAATTGGAGCAGGACTAATCCCCATTGTCATAGTAACCAACCAGCTGCTGCCAGTCTGGATAGACGAAAAAGGTTCTTTGCTTGATTTTGTTTTTTACCATTTATGTGCCCTCTGGTGGCATGAGAATTCGCAACACTAATGTATTAAGATTTATTTGGGAGGGGACTTTGAGGTGATTCTGCATGGGCGATTTCATCCAAGGTCATTCTTTGTCATCTCCAAAATGCTGACAAATGCCACATATTTCATGATGTAAATGAAAAATGTAATTTCGGGGCTGTGTAGTCTGCTGAAGAGGCGGCATGAAAAAATGACACTAAATAATTCCATAATAAGTATAAATACAATATGAAGGTCCGGATGAGACCAAGGACAGGAGGATTGTGGGTATCCCGTCTGAGGGGCTTGGATAGTTCACAAACCAGCACTGTCATCCTGGCTGTCTTTTGTTTGGGAAGTCAGGCCTCCCTTTGAGTATGCTTGGGATAAATATATGCAAACTAGAATTCAAATATACACATTTATATATGACTATGCATTTTTGATCACATACTGTATACACACTTGTCTTCATATCACTTTATTTCAGCCCAGAAAAGGGGTTTCCTGTTGTAAAGCTTTGTCTGTGTGAGTGTGTGTGTGTGTGTGTAAGTAAGTGTGTGATGCTGGCCACTGATAATGTGTGTGTATGACGGTAATGCAGACAACTCATAAAGTGTGTGTGTCTGCGAGTGTGTGTGTGTGTGTGTGAGTAGGTGTGTGATGCTGGCCACTTATAATGTGTGTTTGTATGTGTGTGTGTGTAAGTGTATGATGCTGGCCACTCGTAGTGTGAAGCCCATCGCCCTCGCCCACACACCCTTTCATCTCCGTCCTCCCTCCCCCTAGCCCCCCCCCCCCTCCCCCCCCAGCCTCCGCCTCTCCTCTCCTCCTCAGCAACAAAGGAATCCATTTTCCCATCCTTCCTGTGGGCTGCTTCCACTCCAGCCTTCCTCTCACACACAAGCACTATTTCTCCTTCTCTCATGCTGTCTTCTCTGTCTTCTCTCTCTTCAAGTGACACTATCATTTTTTTCTTCTGCCTGGTGTGCCAAAAAAGGCAGCCAGTTGCCCTCTCTTACTGCTTCCCTTCCCTCTCTCTCTCTCTCTCTTAGTCTCTCTCTCTCTCTCTCTCTCACACACATTCACTCACTCACTGTCTCCATCTCTCTCTATAGTCTCTCTCTCTCTCTCTCTCTCTCTCTAGTTTCTGTGTTGAAGACTTCTATCTTCCCTCTCTCTCTTGCCCATAGCTGAGTGAGTGAGTGAGTGAGTGAGTGAGTGAGTGAGTGAGTGAGTGATGGTGGAGAGGATGAGAGGGGCATACTAAGAGCCTGTCTGACATTTCTGCCTCGGCGGCGCTGCTGTTCTCCGCCCCACTCACACACCTCCGCACTGTCTCTCATTGGAGACACACACACACACACACTCTCTCTCTCTCTCTCTCTTTCTATCCCCCCCCCTTTCTGTCTTTCTTTCTCTTTCCCTCTCTCTCTTTCTTTTACATACAGTACCTTCTCTCCATACGATACTGATGCAGACAGCTATAATTGAAAACTGGGGTCGGGATATTTTTAATCACCTGCTTCTGCCCGGGAGGCTTTTTGACAGCAACATGAGTGGTTCAGTAGAGGGAAAGAGAGAGAGAGAGAGAGAGAGAGAGAGAGAGAGAGATGGATATTGAGAGTCTCTTTGTCTGTACATGGAGGCCGAGGCATTACATAATAGTTTTTTTCTCTCTCAGCACAGCAGTAAACAGCTGAACAGAGAAGTGTGTGTGTGTGTGTGTGTGTGTGACTATGTGGTTGAGAAGGGGTTGGTAGGGGGTAGAGGGTGGGAAGGCGGAGCTTGCTGTACGATGGAGTGCGGCTTCGCCAAGAGTGGGGGTGGGTCAAATAATCTGGGACAACCGACCCATGTGATCGTCGTCATGGAGACGGAGAGAGAGAGAGATAAAGAGAGAGAGAGAGAGAGAGAGAGAGAGAGAGAGAGAGAGAGAAGGAGCTGACAGAAAGAGTGTATATACTGTGAGGGTATGTTTGCATCCACTCCTGCTTCAGATGTCTGCCTGAACCTGAAGTGGATGTTCTGGTTCCCCTTGATAACAGCCTCCCTCGGACACGCGATCAGAGGAACCTACTCTTGAGCATCTTCTCTACTCTGCCTGAGTGTGTGTGTGTGTGTGTGTGTGTGTGTGTGTGTGTGTCTAAGGACTTGTGCTGAGCTCCAGGGCACCTCTGGCCATCTCCAGCATGCTGCGCACACACCACTTTAGCACTGGCCAGTTTATTTTTGGAGCAGCAATATGATTCTCTTAAAGGGAGGCTGAACCCTGGTGATGCATACAGCGCCCTTTGGGATGAATCAAGTCTCTTTCTTTCTCTCTCTCTCTCTCTCTCTCTCTCTCTCTCTCTCTCTCATCTATCTATCTACCCAAGGGGTCTGGATCACAGAGATGAGTCCCAGGACCACTGCATCACTCTGGGCCTGGAGATTCCAAAGCACACAGCATTGGACTTCTACTGTCATTATGTCCATTGCAAGTGGGAAGTCAAATGTGTTACCCTAACAAGACCATGCTGTAGAAGTTCAAGTTTACTGGAATGTTTGTGGTGAATCCAGAATTGCAATTATTATTCTACAACTGTAAACAACGTACACCCATACAAACATTTCCAAACATGCTCCCCTTTCCCTGAAGTGTCACGTCTATACATGGTAAAATGGTAAATGGACTGCATTTCTATAGCACTTTTCTAGCCCTGTGAGCACTCAAAGCACTTTACAGTGTATGCCTCACATTCACACATTCACACATCGGTGGCGGAGGCAGCCATGCAATATGCCAACCTGGTCACCGGGGACAATTTGGGGTTTTGCTGAAAGGAATTATCCGGAGTGAATCAACACGTAGCCTTCTGATACCTATCGACAACACTCGACAGCCTCAGACAACAGGGCCACGGGTTGATTCACTCCGGATAAACCCTTTTTATTTTTTTTTGGGGGGGGGGGGGTCCCCGGATTCATGGTATGGCACCTTAGCCAACTGAGCCACGGCACCCCCCTCGGATAAACCCTTTAAGGACACTTCGATGGGGTCGGGTGGAGGGGGTGCTCGTACGTGCAACCCGCTGAACGGCACCTGTACCGCCTGTGCCATCACCGCCTCATAACATATATACTGTACTGTGTACATACATTGACAAACATGTAGTTGTTAAGAGTGACCAGAGCACCACATAACAGCCAAAGGTCATTCAGCTCCAAAAGGTCAGGCAACAAGTATGGCATTACTAGCCTGGGAATACCCATGCTGCCTTGTGCGCTCCTTCCGAACTGCACAGCAGCCTGGAGACCATGGCCGAAATTTTCGCATGGATTTGGGAACCAACCACAGAACGGGGAGAGACGGCAAGACGATGTGCAAACTTTTGGACAAACGAATCCTGAAGTCCCCGACGAGAAAATGTGTAGGTGGTCCCCAGACTAAATCTCACTTGAGATTTAGGCTGGTGTTAGCCAGGCAATGGCATTACAAGAATAGGGAACGATTTTTGCTCAAATCTCCTTGTACACAGATAGCCACTGAAGGCAAGACACACATTCAGACTTGGCTTGTAATTGAGTTAGATGACTCAGGGCTTTGCAAAAGCCCTGTAATGTATTTTGGGTCACAGCCCCGGGTCAATACTCCGATAGTCCTCTGTGTGAGCTGCCCATCGATCCCTTTGGGCTGGTAATGGCACATGCCCCCGCCAATGCCACCACACATACAGCAAAACACACATCCCACCATGTCTGGTTAACACTCCATCTCACACACACACACACACACACAAACACAAACACAAACACAGGCTCAACAAACCTACCTTGTCATGCAATGTATTTTATGATAAATATCAACCTATGCAAGGCCTAGTGAGGAACAGCCTCCTCTGCAGTTGTGTACCAATGTACCCTTTGAGTGCTACAGCATACCGACGAGCATGGCTCTTTGACGTTGCAATCATGAGTTTGAGGCCAGGTGTTTATTCAATCAAAGATTAAAATGAGTTTATTCAATCAAAGATTAAAATGGCTTTTATATCGTATCACGTGAACACATAAAAACCACAGACACTTACTACTAAGTGTCATTGGTTACCCCAGACACTCAGACATAATTAAAACTGAACACATTTGCAGAGGAATACATTAGTCATTCATACTCATACAGTACAGTATTGTATCTGAGGGGTGAAAGATGACAAAAAAAAAAAAAAAAAACCCTCATCCGAGTTGTTACCTTAGTTACCCCTTGTTCCATTACATGGCACAACCGGGGCCATCATGTCTGGTGTCTGTGTCCCCGGGGTCGTAATGTGCCCCTCCAACCCCCTGCCGCCCAGGCCCAGTGTGTCCCCGAGGTGAAGTTCACAACGTTACCCGGCTGGCTGGTTGCAGTGGCCCCCAGATCAAACAGGAGCAGCTGCCAGAGCTGTCTTTCCCTCTTAGCGCCGACGCAGAGCCAGTCAGATGGAAATAGCCTTCCAGTGTGGGCATGACAGTCTATGGACTGTCTGTCTGTCTGTCTGTCTGTGGGCCCGATGGAGGCACTTCCGATGAGCTTCACGGAGGTGAGACCAGCCACTGTAAAGGGTTGTGGTCTCTGGTGCCCTCTGGTGGTTGTTTAGTGACAGCAATGGACATTGTGGTCAAATCTTGTGAAATTGAAGACTATAAATCTCAACCAAAAAAAAAATAGAGGAATAAGAAAAAGATTAAAGTTGAAGTAAAATTTTATTAAAGTAAAATTAAACAAATAATTGATTCAACTAATCATTTTTCTCAGCTGTGTAATTTTTTTTATTACAAATGTATTAAAATGTATTACTATAACTTATGTTCATCATTTTATGCTTTTATTTTCTTTTATCTATTGTACTTTGCTTTTATTTTTGTACAGCACATTGAACTGCCTTTGTGTATGAAATGCGCTATAAATAAACTAGCCTTGCCTTGACATGAAAATACTTTATCACTACTATTTCAAGCCCTCTTAGAAATTAAATTAAAATTGAAAGATAAGTCTGTCAGATAAGTCGGGGTTTTTTGCGATTTGGTGGTGTGAACTTTTGTATTTTGTGTGACAATGAGGCAACCCAGGGCATAAACAAACAAAAGTTTATTCAATCCATGAATGCTACACATGAAGTATTCATAACTCCACAACAATAAAAAATAACATCTTTAAATCACACTAGCCAATAAAAATAAAAACCTTTCACAGCTTTATGGCTTGAAGTATGAGCACATAAAAAGTGAGGCTGAATCCCTGAACCACTAGTCTTAAAAATGGAGCCTTGTCTCCATCTAAAAACAGGTAGGCATTTTCTTAATGCCATTTCAGCCTGTCTTTATGGGTCTGAGTGAGCTTAGTCATCAATGTGACTCAGTGTGTGAAGTGCAAACAGCATCAATTTCATTACACTTGTGTCTCTGAGGAGGCACTTAAATGGCCATTCTGTATCAGCAGTCTTGTTATTAGCTTGGGAGAATTCATTTGCCTCCAGTGGGTTTTATTTTATCATCTATGCAAGACAAATTAGCAACTGAGTCCCGGTGCTCTTTAACTCTGTGTTCTTACAGAGCAAATTGTTTCCTCCTGTTGACACTGCATAGGCCTGCCATGGCTGGAGGCGAAGCTAACACAGTTAGCTGCTTACTTGGAGCCTGAGATAGCATAGGCTATCCTGTCTCTTGGTTATTAGTTCAGAGGTCTTGGTTCAGTGGAGGCTTGAGTCTCAAGTGCCTCTAAGAGCCTCTGCTCCAGCCTCTGGTCCATGGGCGGATTGTATCTTTCCAGTGACTGGCTGTGGTGATTCTCCCTTGGCATCTTCCTCAGTGGGGACACCCTTTACTCCTTCCAGCCAGACCCCACACAGACAGCTGGCCCGGGGCAGGTGGGGGGCAAAGACCACCTCCAGACGGCGGGGGACGCAGTTCTGCTCACCGGATGTCACGCACCCCCCGAGCCTCCGCAGCATGAGCCGCACCATCACCTGATTGGCCCAGGCCAAGCCCAGCGCAGGAAGAACACGACTCTCCACCAGACTGAGAGGAACATGCACATAAACATAAATAATAATATGCAATAATAATATGTAAACAAATAATAAATGTAACTACAAACACAATACAGCTTTATTTAGCTGGATTTGGCAACTTCATCTCCAGATACTGTATGAATTCTGTTTTCTGAGAATGATTGTGATAAAGCACACTTACCCAAAATTGCACCTTGCAGGATTTGGGCCATCTATAACATCTGTGACCTAAAAAATACATGTGTACATGGTTACATCTGGCTTTTTAGATCACAGTGCATCAGTGACCGAAGTGAAACAACTCATATGGAATTGAATATAAAAACTAAAAAGACTAAAATCTCACTAATGAGATATAAATATGTTCTATTTTGCATTTAAACATAAATAAGAGGGTTGTTACTGTATGCTAAATATCACTAAATGTCAGTACACACTTGTGTCAAAGTCTAAAGCAAATTCAAAAGCTGAGCTAAATCAACTTACTAAATGAACACAAGGGCAAGACCCTAAAAACAAACACTGGGGAGTCAATGCAATGCGCCCACATGTCACATGCTAGCACCAGTCCTTCCTTTTCAACTTGTCTTGGACATTCGAAAGAGCTCATGCATCCCAGTGATCATTTGCGGTCAAGATGGCAGCCCTACCTGGTTGACGCAGAGGACAGGTGCATGGTAGGTGTGGCTCAGGCGGTGGAGAGTGCTTGAGAAAGCCAGCAGGTGCCGTGTTCTCTCAACCGTCTCGTTGGCTTGGAACTCATTCCTGAACAGTCCGGCCACCGAGTCCACCACCACCAGGCGCACCAGACCTCGAGACAGCAGCACCGGTACTCTTTGATTGACGCATGTCTGTAAGGCACTCTGTGTGTACAATGGCAACCATAAGCATAACAGCCATAACTACTTGGCACCTGCTGCTGCAAATTTCAGTGAATCTACCTTTACAATGACAACATCATAGCATTCTAAAACAGGTTTCAAAGTCTTCCTTATTACATGTCATTATACCGGTGTAAGAGGGACTTCATATGATGTTGATATGATGAACAATAACTGGGTGATTAATGTTGTGATTTAATGAGTGAATATGGATGGGTGAGTGAGTAAGTGATTGAGTGAATATACTAAGTGAGTGAGTGAGTGAATATACTAAGTAAGTGAGTGAATGAGTGAATATACTGTAAGTGAGTGAGTGAGTGAGTGAGTGAGTGAATAGATGGAGAGAGTGTGTTGATTTTTATTCCTTGAGTTACCTGCTTCAGATAATTTAGAAACACTAGCATTAATGCATTCCTGTGAGCAGCTTTTTGGTCTTGATAAATGTTGAGTAGTATAATTAAGTACTGAACAAGGTGCGGTACAGTGCTGAAGTCATTAACTCTGTTGTGTGGGATTAAAGGGGTTTCTCACCAGGTCAGCAGTGTGCTCAATGTAGATGTTGTCGCTGAAGCGAATGCTGCGCACAAGGGCCTTTGGGACGTCCCGTCTGAGCTGAGGCAGTTGAGCGATTAGCTGACGTAGCCTCTTGATGGGAAAGGAGTCTTCGGTGCAAATAAATACAGCCCCTAAAAACACACACATACACACACACACACACAAACTTGTATGAAGTCACATAGTCTCATTTATAGACATATAGTATATGCAAACAGGAAAAACATATGTGCACCACGTACCTATAATAGATTAATCTTTTGAGATCAGTGATCTTTCCACCTTACCTGAGCCAAGGCCACCATGCTCTATGGGATACTGCACTGAAAGACAGAGCTGCAGTGCCAACTGGGTCTTCCCAGTACCACTCTCTCCTGCCAACTCTGTTATGCCACACAGTGGGATGCCACCACGCAACAGCGCATCCAGGATGGGACAGCCAAAAGAGAGTTTATATCCCGGCTCTAAAGATGGGCATTCTCCACGCAGTAACTGCAGGGCTGAGTGAGACGACAGGTTATTTAGAGGCCAGCCACCCTAGAATGTACTAATATAGCTAATATCATGGATACCTACCGGTCACAGGCGGCCGTTTGCAGTAAGCCTGAGCGACAGCGGTGTGTAGGTGGTGTACGTCGGTCTTTGACAGATGCGTGAGTCTCTGCAGATCAGGACCCGAGAGACTCAATATCTCTTTTGCTGATTTGACATTAGCTGGAGCAATGAGAGAGACCATGTTAACGTACTGCATATCCTGTGCTGTCTGCGTTTAGTTGCTTCATTAGACTACTTCTGGAATTATGGTGTGTGGTGATAAAAGATAATAAGTAGATTTAGATTCAATTTATGGCTGACATTATTCACATTCACAGGCTGACCAGTTAGCACGCTAGTGAGCGAGTTAACTTACCTCTCTTCACAGCTGATATGGTTCGAGGGTTTAGGTCAAGCTGTTCCCAATTCATGTTTTTTCGCAGGCATCCATTCCAATCAGCAGTTGGTAAGTATTCAAGTAAGTCTTATTGGCTACATGTCAAGAAATCACAACTGAACTTGAGTAAACGTAAGCATGATTTATTATTATTTTTTTCATTTTCCCGGTGAAATGACGTGTCTTCTTCTACACAGAAGAGACACTCCACTGCCACCTCCTGGTTGGGAGACGCTGTGAGCTTATTTTTATCATTACAAGAAATTTCAGGAAACCCAACTCTCATTCTTAAGAATGAGCTCACACTGTGACATCACCTTTACAGAAGTCTCTGTAGATTCTATTTTTATACACTCAAAAAAGAAGGCTACTGACTGCAATGCAAAGCCTCCTGCAATGAGGTATTCTATCAAG
Source organism: Sardinella tawilis (assembly GCA_030264315.1). NCBI lineage: Eukaryota > Metazoa > Chordata > Actinopteri > Clupeiformes > Clupeidae > Sardinella > Sardinella tawilis. Next base: position 7,239,149 of record JASCQY010000048.1, read on the forward strand.
TAGGCTAGGCTAAAGTAAGGTAGGAGAAATTTGAAGGTTCCTCCCCCGAAGTTTATTTTCCTTTTACTTGTGATTTAAGTTGATTTTGAATCATTTTTCAAAATTATGTGTTGCTGTTATGTCAAGAAATGCCACGCTACAGAAAGAAGCCATCAACTCTAGAAACTCATAAGTGTGAAACTGACTTTAACCAAACTTCTGTCAGGTAAGGCAAAGTAACAGTCAGAGAGAAAGAGAGAGAGAGAGATGCGCAATTTAATATAGGCCTAAACCATAGAATGTATAACCTGTCATTTGTTTATAATCAAGCAGGAATGGCAATGAGACGGTAAAGCAGGAGCCCCCATGGGCCCACACCTGTCCACACGCTGCTCACCCCCACCATTGCACCTCCCACTTTAAGGAGCCAATAGCCGGTCCATCAGGTAGGCCTAAACAAACATCACTTGCAAATGAAAGTTATTTGGTATTTGGTCATTATTTCATATTTGTGCTATGTCTCCTCCATTTAATAACCAAACATGTCCATCCCACTTCTAAAACTGATGTCCTGTCTTCTGAAATTGAGGTTTGGCAGCAACCAGAGGCACACTCAGACACACTTTGCATTACCACCCCACCCATATCCACCACTCCTCCTCCTCCTCCTCCTCTGGTTCTAGTGGAAGAAGCAACTCTGAGGGCCATGACTCAGACAGCCCCTCTGCCGGTGACTACCCTAGAGCCCACAACAGCCTAGCTTCAATGTGTAAGAAGAAAGTCATGAGAATATATATATATTATGCCAAAATCTCATTTATCTGGGTTGCCTAGTAACAATGCCAAATGACCTAATATATAAACATATAAAAGTTGTTTACTATTTAAATTAAAACTTATATGGGAGTTTTTCATTCAGTTCTGTAACTGTAACAGCAAAAATCTGCGAGACTTGACCTACCACATATCCCTTCTAGTTGGGACCTATCGCTACTGTGTCTATCTATCTATCTATATTACTGTCACACCATTGGCACAAAAGAATATGAAAGGTCAAAAGTCACAATTCCTACAAATAAACAGGATTAGAAATTAATTTGGGAAATAAATTGGAAGTTCATTCAAAGTGATAAGATGATTTCACATCCATGGCTTTGTTTTCTTAGTGTATTGGCCGGCAAGAGTTCTTAGCAGATTTATAGTCTTTACTGTTGACCTTGGGATGACCTTGAGCTCCCTGGGGTTTTTCCTGCCTTTGGGTGCGCTTCTACGTAGAGGGTGAGCCTTACAATATCATATCAGTAAAAATATGTTGCATTCAGTTTAATATACACAGTAGCAAATAAGGTATGTGTAAACAAAGTAGGCTATCCACCTTGTAAAATGTAACATACATCAGACTTTATAAACTCAAATACATGTTCATGTTGGTGCCTAGGGGCCAATTTCATCTGAGAAAAAAGGCCTTGATTGTTGCTGGTCTCACACTTTTGAGTTTAGGTAAGAAATTGTACTTAGACTGCATTTTGCCTCATAACATCATGCAAAGTTAATGTGTTGTAATACCTCAGGACGTATACATATCCTTACATATTTTATTTTTTATCAATCTATCTTACAGGTTGTTGGTTCTTTATTCCTCCCGTATTTCGACAAACCTCATCCGGATCAGTGAATACTGCAAGTGGCATAAATCTAGCCAAGGTTAGATCAGCCAGGAAGGCACAACTTTAATAGTTCACTCATGATCAGAGGTGTAAAATACAATGTTTCAAATATAATGTTTCCCGCCTGTGCTCACTGGGAGGCATCTACAGTATGCTGTCTGTTGTCCTCAACCCTATTAAGATCCAGGAGCAGTTAATGGACATCCAAAAGCAACTTGCTGAGAAAGAGGCCAGGTGGAAAGAAACCTTACTGAAAGAAATTGGAAGTTTGCAGGTAAACTCTGATGGACATCGGGAATACAGAGCTTGGAGTGATTGATGGTTACGTTGACTGACATTGCTGTTTTTATTCCGCCCACACTTTAGAGTGAAGAGAAAATTACATCAGGGGTTTGTATTCTCTACTATTGTTTTGCTTCTCGACTACATTTATTTTAACAATATGTGGTGATGTTGAACAATTAGTCATTGTACAGTGGTCTTATAATATTAATAACACCTGTTGTAGCAAAGACCCACTCTTCTGTTTCTCTTCTGTGTCAGCTGAAGGTGGAACTGTCCAACTGGCTGCAAGAATACCTGTCCTCAGGTGCAAGCCCAGGTGCTGAGGGTGTTGTTCTCTGGCCTGAACTGAGGGTGGTGCTGGAGAGCATGGAGGAGAGACTGGCCCAGAGGCTAGCATCTCCTCAGGTAGAGAATGTAAACATAAATAGGTCCTAAAACCATCGACTGTTTGTTTGTCACCAGTAGAGTTCAATAATAATATTGCTAAAAAAAATGATTGGAAAGGATATGACCCCATGAATATGACCCTGTGTTTGGTGCCAAAATCAGGATGTTCGCAAGACTGTACAGGAAGCACTCAATCAATACAGAGCTGATGGAATTGGCATGGCAGATTATGCCCTCATATTCTCAGGTGTGACAGTACTTGTTTATTCATTAATACTGTAAATATGTCATACTTGCTTCACATAATATCACTCCTCTCTCAATGTACATATAGGGGGCAAAGTCATCGCATCGCATTACGTCAAACCATACTGTCCACAGTCACTTCAAGTCCAGCAGGAAGGACCTATTGCTGTAATACAGGTGACTGCTATGCTATGCTATGCTATGCTCCATGCTGTGAGGCAAAGCATTATGATGGCCTAAAAGCATTTTGCCCGTAGCATGCACAAAACCACATCACAATAAAAGAAACGTATTACTTGTATTTTAGTCCACAAGAATACAGGTGACAATGAAATGTAACTTGTGCTATGATGGTGTGATAAAGTAATTATGATGATGTGATAACAAAAGACCAAAAACAGTAATCAAGGACTATTTTGAAGATGGACTAATGATGGACTGCATCGCTACACAGCTGTCCTGTCACTGCTCTTCCCATTTTGCTTACAAAGCCAGAGGTCTACCCGGGAAAGTGTTGGGCTTTCAGAGGAAGTTATGGCTCGGTCACCATCGCTCTAGCCCGGCCAGTGAGAATTACACACGTGACCATGGAGCACCTTCCCAAAAGCCTGTCTCCGACTGGCCAGATAGATACCGCCCCACAAGACTTTGCAGTATATGTGAGTTTCTCAACTTCACCTCTCATTTGGAAAGGAAGTCATTTTTATTAGCAGGATGTATAGTGAGTTTCAGTCATTATGTTGTCTAATGTGTAAATTTATATTAATTTTGTGTTCCACAATTATATTAATAAACTTAATAATAATCTATGCCTGTATTGGGGAATGGCAAGAACCAGGCATGTTGTGTGCATTTCAAAGGCCTATCTTGAGATGAGCATTTTGTTCTGTGTATCTCTAGCTGTAAACAGATACAAAAATACTTTGTCGCATAGCCTACTAAATACAACAATACTTCCCCATTTAACATGAACAAAAAAGCATATTTTTTATTTTCTTTAACTCTTTCACCTACAGGGAATTGATCACGTTGAACAGCAACAAGAGGGAGTGTTTCTTGGAAAGTTTGCCTTCAGCAAAGATGGGGGTCCTATCCAGACCTTTGCATTAAAAGTAGGCCGTCTATGCTATATCTTCACATTATAATGTCATACTATCATTTATTTGTATACAGTGTAATGTGTGTGGAACTTGTGTATCCTCAGGACTCTGTGAAGGTTTTCTATCCTGCAGTGGAGCTGAGAATTTTGACCAACTGGGGCAACTCAGCGTACACGTGTGTGTATCGATTCCGTGTGCATGGCCAGCCTGCATAGGCACTTGGGGTTCACAATGATTCTTCAAAAAGAGAGGAGAGAGAGAGAGAGAGAGAGAGAGAGAGAGAGAGAGAGAGAGATCAGAATCAGCATCAACTTTTTAGTGTCGCATAATAAAATAAATTCGACAGAAGGTGAATAAAAAAAATACTACAACTAAAATGCTTTTTTTCATGTGTACACCTCCCCCAATAAAAGCTTAGGCTTAGTGATAGCCTAGGCAATAGGCATATTATTAAGGGGTAGTTATTTTGCCATGTAGCTGTTTTTTCCTTCTTTCTTTTTTTTGCCAATTCTTTGTTAATTAATAATCTTTATTGTACGTCCCTTTGGATAAAAGTGTACGCAAAGAACCAACAACCATTTTTGGCTCTAACTACCATAATAATGAATGTGCTGTGTAGTCATTGAACCATAACTCCAGAATGGAAAACGCGCGCAGTCTGTGCAGATAGTTACGTCCAAAGCCTTCGATATCTCAAAGTTGCGTCAACCATAGACTTCGCTTTTAGAGCGGTCACGTGGTTAGTGGTAGTCT
>JASCQY010000048.1:7289787-7300793 GCA_030264315.1 Sardinella tawilis
TTTTGTCAGCTCCTTGTACTCGACCACTGCTTCCACTGGAATGTTAGATTTGGACGCGCCGGCGTATCCCTTTAAGGGGTTAGTTTAGGGGCACCTATCTAACATGAGGAACAAGGTTTGGAAACACTTTTATTGACGGGGTCTACGTTATAAGGGTGACACGAGCCTGTCATAAACATGACATGACACATACCATGAACATGAACACTTGTAATGCATCCCAAAGACTGCTAGCTTGGCAACAAGCCAAACTATACACATGAATTGGAAAGTCTGGAATTGGACCATTCACAGCGCTGAAGTCTGTGGGTGAGATCAACAGTTGTTGTTCAAACTGTCTCTGTACGTAATAGGCCATGCGTTACTGACCAATCAGAGCTATCAGGCAGCCCTTTCATCCAACAGACAGCCCTTTCGTCATCGTGCTAAGCCCATGACTCGCTACACAGATAGAGCGTTCTGATTGGTCTGTCCTAGGTCGAGACAGGCCAAGATTTTCCTTTACCGTGCGAGACTAGACCAAGTAGCTAGGCAAGAATATATTCTGCCGCTAGGTGATCTAGATTTCTAGGCTAAAAGACTGCATTACAAAAAACGAATAACACTTAATCACTTACAGTCATAAGAGTCATTAATGTTCATGATGTGTGTCATGTTATGTTTATAACAGGCTCATGTCACCCTTACACCACTTAAAATAAAGTGCTACCCAAGGTTTCTTAAGATATGAAAACGTTGGATCAAGGTTTCAATTGAAGCCTCTATTGTAGGCATGCTTGGCCTCTCAACTTTACCCTTGCGAGGTCAAGTCTTTATTTACTGTATATACTGTATGGTAGTAGGCCTACATTTCACACAACAGAGTTGACCCAAGTGCTTTAAATAAAATAATTTTTAAAAGTATAACAACGAACACTAAGGGCCCTAACATGACCTCTGTCTATTGAGGAAAAAAGTGTGAATAGAAGAGTTTAACTAAATTATATTTAAACCACAGACTGAACTACAAAATAATAAAAAACTGTTTTTTTGTACTTATAGCCCTGTAAGGCCTACATTTGAACATGCTGGCTTAACCAACATCTGTTTAATCTCAAAGAGCAACTTGGAAGTGAAAACTTGTCAGTGAATTTACACATCATGTTGCTCAGAAACTAATGTAGAAACATTTAAGAGTGGTTTCATATAATTTATGAGACTCAACACCAGAAAATTCTTTGAAAAAGTGACAGGCCTACTTTTTAAGCAGCTTTTAAGCATTCCTTTTGAACAGTATATATAACATTGTCTGCTTTGTTCTGCTAAATGAAATCACATAGTAACCTCCTATTCAAATAGGCCTCGTTTCTGGCACAATGTTCAAGTTACATCCAGGCACTATTCACTATGTAATATTTCCATCAGACTGTTTTGGAAACATTCATAAAGACTGCAAATACTATCCAAATGTGTCTATAACTGAAAACTGTTTTGAAAAATTAGTCCTTGCCTTATTTCTCTAGGCCTATTCGTTATTATTTTTTTCATGCCTTGAAAATTGACCTATGTTGAAACAATCAAATTAATTAGGATCCCTGAGTTACCTGGTTGCCTAATGCTTATAGGTTACTTGCATTATGGCCTTGTGCATAATTGGCCTTATGCATAACCCAAGTGACTCGAGATGGAATCTGGAACCTTCTTCTGAATATTCCTATTTCCACAGTCAATATCCTTAAATAGCATGTCCTAAGATATGTTTTGACTTGAAAAATCGGAGAGCCTAACCTAAGGTGATATACTGCAGGTGTTTTCTATGACTATCAAACAGTAACAGGAGAAATTGGATGATTCATAGGTATTGCATTTAGGTTAAGCCTAACTATCGTCGTCGACGAATGAATAACGTTATTCAGAAAATGAAGGAGTGAAACACTCGGCGGGAAAGAGACTGAGTAATAACCACACATGATTAACACACACCCAGAAACGCGCCAGGCGTGCGCGGCAAACATGTTGCCCAAGGCGCTTGAATAAGAAGTTACGTTTGAAGTTGTTCAGCAACTGCCAGACACCTTGCTGTGTGGCTTTTATTAAATAGCCTACTCTTTGTCACTTAGGCTAGTGCCTTGGCTATTTATTATGGGTAAACTTTTTTTGCGTTTCTATTTGCCTCTGTCATTATTTTTAATCTGTAGTTTTTGTTGTGTTTACCTCAAACTCTGTCTGAATATCTTTGATTACAGGAGTATGTCTGTGAGGTTATTGTCACTCACGCACCCTTAAAGATAGAGTGGTGATATGGGGACTTGTGGCGTTTTATTATGCACTTCGCGGCTTCCGTAGACATTTGCCTCATCTCTATGTTTGCACTCAACTGTATTCTGCGGCTGTGCTCTCCGCTGTCAGGAAAACCCCGGTGTACAGCTATTTGTGAGCTATGGAGCAGATAAATAATCTCCAGGTGGTTCCGTGCACCGACTCCAACTATCTGAAACCTTTCAGGGTGCACTATAGCCAGGTGAGTCGGATTGCTTGCGCTCAGGTTATCATCTGGTTCAAATGCGGAAGCACTGCACATTTCAGTTGTTAGTAGCCCAACCCCCATTCATTTTCCCCCGTTGCTGTCATTGTGAAGCGTTGTGTTGGGATGCTTAATTTATAAACCTGTTTTGCTGTAACGAGGCATTGCGTGATGTTTATGGAAAATATGATTGTCGTATGCATGCAAGCCGTAATTTTTAAGTGATAGAGCATAGTAGATAAGCTAACTACAGCATGAGCTCAGGGGCTAGCTAACGTTAGATAGCTTGTGTCATGAGCACATGTTTTACATTAGGTTACTCATTTACCTTCCCAGTAAGCTAACCAAAAATTGACAGCACAAGGTTAACGTTATATTAAGTTATCTTTATCATAATTTAAACGACGGAGCTGACGGTCATGTGGTATTTTGGCTCTTGGGCGTCTGTAGAAAAACTATGCAGAAATATGCGTCGAGAATGCAATGCAAATTAAACCACCAAGTGTCTTTTTATTTCTTTCTCATATCGAGACTGATCCGACAGAACAACGCTAGCTTCATTTCTCCCGACAATAACGTGGAAAAGCAGTTTTGTGTCATTAGCATGTGCAGTTAATGTCTCAAATCGTCATGAATTAGTTAAACGTTTGTTTACATTGATGTAAACGATATTTAGGAGATAAACGCCGTATTCAACGCAATGGCATCTGTGGTCATACGTTCATAGCCTACAGTTTGACGCTAACGTTACCAACGTGCAGTGCCTCCTCAGTCACTCATCTGCTTCACATTTTTTTCAAATAGTGTTACTGATGCTCAGTGACTGGTTTACAGTCAACCTGTCAGAATAAACAATCAATTGAGTGGCTATGTCTGAGGCATGAGGAAGCCTAATGAACATTTTATCCCATGGTCAACTTGGCTATTTCCTGCCATAACGTCATTTCTGTGTCTGTGTTCTTTTTTCCTCATCGTATTCTTCCCAAGACATTCCAGGGCTTTGTTTTCAGCCAAGGCACCTGGAGTCATTTCCTTTCTGATTGTTCTCCTTCCATCTGTGCTTTTAAGTGCGTTTAGTTGTTTGGTAGTGCTTCCTATTATTTAGAATCGAGCTCAAAGCTATGGCTCAAAGCCCTCTCCCCATTCCATTATACCCGTTAACCGGGGCCTGAGTCACCAGTATCCGCCGCTGCCAGGCTGTGGCATGCGTGGAATTGATCGTACAGTCAGTTCCCTTGACGTGCATCATTACTGTCATCCGGTGCAGTTCGTGAGTGTTTAGCAGTGGTCAGAGAGATGAGAGGGGGATGATGCATAGCTTGCATTGAAAAGTGACTTCCTGCTCTTGCATAAAAGTTCACACCCCAAGGTCTACTGTTGGTGTCTGTTTTGGCATGAATGAGGAACACGCCCTAAATTATTGGATAATCGGGTTACCTGTTGGAAGTTGTAAGATTGAGCAGAAGAACTAGCTTACAGCTGAAAATATCAAAGCACACAGCAGTATAATGTTAGGTGTAGACCTGATGAAAATCCCAGCATGAAACAATCTGAAACATCTTTCAGTCAGTCTAAGGCAGTTACAGAAGCAGCATGGCAAAAGTAGGAATTTTGCCCAAAAATGTGAGGGAAACGCATTCTTGAATTACTGGATCTTTTATCTCAGTCAATGGGACACAGTATACCAGGTCAGCATGTAAAGTTTATGTTTTTGTGTACTTTATTGCCTACTTCTAAAAAAGTGGTGTTTAGAATTGTTGAAATATTTAGCTATTTTTAATTAGCGGTGAACAGAAGTAGGACAATGACTGACATTAATTGCGTCAGTGAAGGCTAATCTATCTTGACATCAACATGAAACAATCATCTTCTAAACTTAGCACCCAACAATGCTAGCAGTGGTTTGACTAGACTGGTGGCGGTGCCGTTTCCCTGTTGTTTCACCACAAAGGCGTTTCAGCAGACACACACACACACACAGGCTGTGGCTAAATAACGTTGTCTGGACCGGTGACGAGGGCTGGCACTCAGAGAGAGGTCAGAGGTCACACTATGAACAGATGATGTGTTATTTACAGTCCAGCATCCTCTACAGGGTCAAGTAGCCTAAGCAGTTATGGGGCTGGCATGTGGAAATGGAGTAGGCAGGGGTATGTCGCTGAAAAGCAAACATATCTTTATGTTCTATAGGGGGGTCATAATTTTGCGACTTTATTTGCATAACCGATATCTCCACAACCCCTCTAGTGGGATCAACTCCTCAGTTAATCCAGAATTGGGGTCTGAGGCTACTTAGATATCCGTCAGAGATTACTTACTTATTACTTATATTTTTATATTGTACTTATATTACTTACTTAAGAACTTATGTAGGTCCTGATGGAGATTGTCCTGATCATGGTGCGCAAACTGAGTGTTCATATTCACTTTGACTGTTTGAAAAGAAGACACTTGGACACTTATAACTCATCTCCGTCCCCCATCCTTTTCTAATTTACAGTCTAATGGAGAAACGGCTCTCATGGTCCAAGTCCTTAATTAGCCTATCTACTGTAAGTCTAGTTTACAAATCCTTCAAAAAGCAGCTTATTGAAGAAAAAATCATGTGTAGTTCCTGATTTGTAATGGAAAGTGCCTTTGCCATGCTGCCCAACTGTGAAGCAGGCCTCATGCCATGGGCCATTGCTCCGTGTGAGTGGTCCTCTGGTGAGATGGGGAGAGTGGCTGGTCCTCTGAATTCTCCAGGGGAGGGTGATATTTGCTGCCGCAGCAGCGGCAGCGGCAGCGGCTGTAGCATCCGCATCACTGAGTCATTCAGCCACCCACTCGTCCCTGCTGGCGTCTCAGAGAGAGAGAGAGAAGAGAGATACAGAGAGAGAGAGAGAGAGAGAGAGAGGCTTTGTTCAGATGCCCACTCCTCTCCCTCGCCACCTGTGCCCCCCATGCCCGCTCCCACACACATACACACACACAGACAATGGCTGGAATCCAAATGTCTCCCCTTACTCAAAGCCCTGAACTCTGAAAAAGACATAACTGGCATGAATCAGCCAATCATAAAGTTAGTTCGGTGAGTTCATGCTCATTAGGTCATTGAGTGTGAAGGGCTTAGAGGGCACATTGGGACTCATTTAGTTCTGTGTGTCCCCTGTGATGTCTTACCTGGATGCACAGGCCTCTCTCTGTCCTTCACTGACCTGTCTGTGTCAGCCTCCTTCACTGTGTGTATTGGGCTTGGTTGAGCTGAGCTGAGCTGGGCTGGGCTGGGCTGGGCTGGGCTGGGCTGGCAATCTGCTGTGTTGGCACTGGAGCCAGGCAGAGAGAGAGAGAGAGGGAGAGAGGGAGAGATGGGCAGAAGGGATTTTACATTCCGTCGCAGTGGGAGCCCATTGCCAAGCAGATGCTTTTGTTTCCAGGTGGTGTGTGTTTGGCCGCCTGTAATGCTGTTCGCGGTAAATAGGAACCTAATTTGCGCTAGACTGGGCTCTCCCTCTAGAATAAACCAGCTGGTCAGAGGAATGGCAGTCTTTTAGGTATAGTCCGCATTTCTGGCAAACGGTTGTTCATATTTGACTTCAACAGCCAATTAAAAGTGAACTCTCTTCCTTTCCATGCCTCTGAAGCAGCAGCTACTGATTGGCTGGAATTGTTTTCTGGTTCAATCTGAGCCATCATGTCTACCATTTTGTTTGTGATAGGACACGATGCAAGTCGCTAATAACAGCTGCCAACACACACACAAACTAGTTCGCTAACTTGACTAACTGGCTGAAATATTTGCTAATTTGCTAATAATTAATACCAATGCAACAGCCCACACAAGCTCTGGTGGGTCAGCACACCATCAAGGCCGGTCTCAGCGATTCATTTATGGGATTGGGACAACCTTTTGGTGTGGCTTGACAGAGCTGTATGTAGGCTAAGCACCATTTTTGGGGGCACAAATCCAATAGCTTTAGAACCATGAGGAGTGATTATCTGATCAGCTTCCGAGGTAGGTAACAGTGAACATTCCTAGAACATTCAGAAAATTCTCAGAACATCTCTCAGGTAGCTTGCTTCGTTCTGTTAAGGAGCGAGAGCTGTAGTAGCCTGGCTGTGTGTTTCTTGTTAAACCCCCCCCCATTTGGTTCTCATTTTGGATGGTAGCTAGCTGTCTGAGAGATGCCCCAGATTCAACATGAGCGTTTTAAGATGTTTGAGCCTGTCTCTAAGCGGCCGTTTTACATCCGCCATAAACTTGTAATTTCCATGTGTTGTATAATCTAGGTTTCAATGTCCTGCTGCGTTTGCTTGTTTTCCGTGTTGATAAGCAGCAATTCACACACAGATATTTTAATTACACACATTAACACATACAGATTCTACACACACACACACACACATTCTCTTTCTCTCCTCTTTTCTCTCTCTCTCTCTCTCTCTCTCTCTCAAACACTCATGCACATACACAGACCCTTGCAGATGTTGAATATCAGGTAAGCATCAAGCTGTCAAAAGAAAATGTGCTGTGCAGGGCGTTTGGGGATGAAGTGGGGAGGTGATGTGGTAAATGGAGAGAGAGATGGGATGAGTATGTGGTGGTGGTTTTTTTATTTTTGTTGTTGTTGTTTGGTGTTTCTTACTTGGGTATAGTAGGTGTGTGTGTGTGTGTGTGTGTGTGTGTGTGTGGATTTAAACAGGGTTGGAGTTGGTTTGGTGGCTGGTCAGTTGGTTGATGGGGGGTGGAGGTGGAGGTGGAGGTGATGGGCGGACTACCGGGGCGGTGAAGCACAGATGAGTTGACAATGGTGCAGGACACCCGAGGGGTGAGGAGGCCATGGGAAACGTGTGGCGGCACACACACACACACACACAGCCTACCAGCCTCAGGTCGCTGGACATGCTGAATAGCCACAGGAAATGGGATTTAGGCAAGACAGAGGGGGTGTGGGGGTGGGGTGTGTTGGAGAGATAGAGGGAGTTTTGTGGAGACAGAGAGAGAGAGAGAGAGAGAGGTGATGAATGCATTAGGTCCTTAATGAAGGACAACAAAGGTGTGTAGTGTGGTGTGTGAATGGCCACATGAATAACTAGCCCATCTCCACTCTCCTGTTAAACAAGAGGAATGAAGCAGACAGTTGGACTGGAAGACACTCTGATAAGTTGACTCCCAATAGCATGATGTACACCACAGCAGTGTCGCTCCTCGCTAGATGAAGTCTAAACTCGTCCACACTTTCTCCTAGGGCTACTCAGTTGATTTGATAAAACATGCATAAAAATCATGCCCATTTGGTCAATAATGAAATCACAATTACTGAATGTGAATGATTACTGTAAGATTTTGGAAACCTCATCCATTTTTAAAGCTGCCAAAAAATCTCAATTGCTATTGACCAATCCATTTGATTAATTTGATTACTCTGTGTTTGAATGAACAAAAAAAAAGAAACCCCAGATCCCAATCTAATCTGTTTATGCCACTTGGCTTCAGTCTTACTGAATTGTTTACAAAAATGTTTACATTGCAGTTTTCCTTTCAGTCAATCCAAAGCCCTGTTGTTCAAGTTCACGGAACGCTGTCTATAAAAGAACGAAAAATTTGATGCAAGATAGGCCGAATACTGAACCGGCAATTTACAGTGAATAAATGGGGCATAATGACTTACTTTCAGTTACATTTCGCTATGACCCATTCACTTAAGCCAAGGTCCAGGTTGCATCAAATGTTCTGGTTCTTTTTGCCATAGACAGCATTCAGTCACCTCTAACAATAGGGCCATGGACTGATTCACACCAAACTTCTCCTTTAAATCAACCATTTGACGTTAACTCACTTGTAAGTCACTCGCTGAAGTGACTATGCTGAATGCATGCACAGATGTGGGTTAAATGCGAAAGGTTCCTGATCTGAGCTCGGCTGGTCTGTCTGTGTCCACTTCCTGCGCACATCTGTGACGTGAAGAGAGTGAGCGCTCGCTCTCTGCATTATAGATGAGTCTTGCCTGAGTGAGCGGGGTGATGCTATTGGTCAGGGCAGCCCTGATGGACAGGTAGTAAGCGTGGTCAGTTCTCCCCTTTGACCTCTCCTGGTGTTCGGCTGTCTCCCCCCCCTCCCCTGCCATGACAACTGACACTGGAGACCTTCTAATTTTGTCTGTGTGAGTGCAGTGGGGTGACATGAAGGGTTAGGGAGAGAAACGTCTCCCTTGTCTCGTCTTGTCGTCCTCCTCCGTGGGGGGTGGTGTCCTGTTAGGGCTAGAGGGGAAGATGCTAATGCTAGCATGAAGATCATTAGGGTCACTTTCCTGGCGAACTCACACTGGCCGCCTATGGGCAACCTACTTGGACGTCACATTACATAGAAACACAGTGAGCTGACTAATCTGTGAGCGGAGATGGATTTTTTAAAAATTATTTAATTTTATTAGGTGTTACAAAGATACTAAATGGAGTTGAGTTTGCAGAGTAAACAAACACCAACACAGTCAGTGCATTTCCATGCAGCCAATAAACGGTTTTGAATCAGTTTAGTGAGAATAAACTGAGTAAGTCTTGTTAACATCTTTTGTCTGATTGGAATAAACCGAAAATGGTCATATTCGGTTTGCTAGTAAACCGTTTGCGCATAGGCCTATGTTCTAAATGTGACATTCTACTTGCTTGTAAACAGGTTAAACAGTTTATTGACATAAATGGAATTTGGCCAATAAACTGATTTAAAACCATTTATTGACTGCATGTAAAACACTGAGTGAATATAAAGGGCAAGGTTCTTCCCTGTCACAAAATGATCTCACAGACCCAAGCAGCATAGGCTGTGCTTTTTGACTAAGAGATGTGTACAAATGTGTGTGTGTGTACAAATGTGTGTGTGTGTGTGTGTGTGTACACCTTGCTGTTCTCCACAGCACACTGCGGTAGTGGAGATGCAGGGGATGAGATAAAGCATTTCTCACCCGATTTGCATGCAACGTTTCTTTTCTTTCGGCCGCTTTAAAAGCTAGTGGGGACTTTGGTCTCTGCTCGCTGGCGACAGGGGACCCAGAGAAATGACTTTCCCACTATAGAGTGGTGCCATGACTTTATCGACATTGGGTGGCGGGTCGGGAAAAGGCGCAGTTTAACTTGGTGGCCATTGAAGGCCATTGTATTTTCGTTCCTGTGTATTACTTCCCTGCGAGATTGTGGATTGTTCAAGGGAAACAATGTCATTTGTGTATGTGGAGGGTAGGAGGGGTTGTTGGAGGGGGGGAGGGTGCCCTGAAAAGCACTCATAAATCACTCTTTCAGTCATAAATTACCAGATGTACAGTGCTAGTGTATGCTGCACTTCTAAGGAACTGCAGGCTCACCATTTTTTTATTTTTTTTTTTTCAGTTTTGTTGTTCAGAGTGTCGCGTTGCACCGAGAAAGAAAGAGAAAGAGGGAGAAAAACAACAACGCAAAACGAAACAAAGGCTTACAAAGTTTAGCCTCCTAAGAATAGAACAGCTTTGTTATTGGCAGTGCTTGGCAGAGAACGACCCCTCTCACCACCCCTCCTCCGCCTTCTTGCTTCGATATGTGACACCGCCCTGGAGACATGGAAAATTGACAAGTTTGAGCAGGGCCATCCATCAGGGCCGAGTTCAAAATGCGTGACGCGTAGAAAAGCGTTTTTTTTTTCTATTATTCAACAGAAACAGAGGTGTGCTGCAGACTGAAGCCGCAGGCTCGGCTGACTGGGCCATTTCTCTCTATTTGTTTTGATGAAATGCCTATAAATATGGGGTATACTTTCTTTTCAACTTTTCACTCATTCAACTGGACACACATCAGTGCTAGCAATAGGATCATTTCTCTGACACACCTACCAAATGAAAGAATATACCTCAGAGGCCTATACTACTAATACCTCAGAAGCCAGGTGCAAAGCATTGCACACCATTGTGGCCAAACTCATCATTCCATTGGAATTCAAATGCATGATGAAGTAGGTGTGAGGGGTCTTCTTAGTCGGAGTTGTGTAGAGTTCCACAAGCTGCCTCTGGGGTGATGAGTGAGTAGACCATCCTCAGAATTATTTCGCGCATTCTAACAAGAATCAAACTCTGGCTTGCCGTTCTAGATATATAACGTGTGTTAAATGTTTTACTAAAGTTAGGGGCCAAGATATTTTCTAACTATTTAAGCCTGCTGATTCCACTCCACTGGTGACCGCTTTCACCTATTTTACTTGGCCTATTTCAAACTGGTGGCTTCCCCAGCCGAAACTGTATGGGCCTCAGTGATGGTGGCTCTATGTGGGCCTCAGTGATGGCGGCTCTCCCAGCAGTAGCTACTGTATGTGGGCCGTGGTGGAGCCCCAAGCCCCTGGCACTGAGTCACTGCTGGCCACCTGGAGGTCACATTAGTAGTGCTCTACTGGAAGGAGGCTGGAGAGGAAGGATGGGGAAAAGCCTAGATAGTGTGTGTGTGTGTGTGTGTGTGTGTGTGTGTGTGTGTGTGTGTGTGTGTGTGTGTGTGTGTGTGTGTGTGT
>JASCQY010000048.1:7310911-7321440 GCA_030264315.1 Sardinella tawilis
GGGGGGCACAGATAATGGCATGAAGTAGGCTAACTAAGTGCAACCAGCACGACTTTGCTATAGCAACCTCACAACCCACAACAAGGCGCTCAACAATGGACAAGACCAGGCAGAGGAGAGGGGAGAGGGGAGGAGAGGAGGACAGTGGTTGGGATGGGTAGGTGGGGGAGAGGTGGTGGTTTTGGTGAAGGCACATTGCCAAACCTTCCTGGCTGTATGCGGGCACTTGTAGGGGAAAGTCCTCTGTCTGGCTCCATGGAATTTTCTAGAAGGAGCATGTATGTGTCAAAAAATGTTTATGGTTGTTATCTGTCTTAACAGAATAATGTGAGGATCATGGAAGTCCCCATACATCATTTGTAAAATCCCAGACAGCCTTTCTAGTGTACAGTATGTAGGCCTCTGAGTGTGTTGGGTGGTTTTGTTGTTTCGTTTTTATGTGTTAAAAAAAAAAAAAAAGGCGTTGGTTCATTGGTGTGACGTGATGGCGGGGACTGTGTCCTCTCAAAGCCAAATAGGGGCGCCAGTAGACGGTGCCTTGTTCTGAGACCCTCATTGAGAGTGGATTCTGTCAGGGTTGAACCCCCTCATATACACACACGCACGCACGCAGCACCCCACCCCAAGTTCCTGTGGCCTTGTTCAGCTGCCAATGGCACCAAATTAATGGAAGCGGAGCCCCACTGTTGGAAACCTCCAGATGTTGGTTTTTGTGCAGACAGCCTTGGCAAGATTATTTCTCCCTCTCTCTTGGCCCGGGGCACTTTACAAGTTAAGAAGTCGGCTTATTGTGGCGACACAGTAATTTAGGCTGTTTTATCAATATAATTATCATATCAAAACTCACATTATTAATGTCTTTTCTCCAGACTGGGCTTGCATTTGCATCCCACAACAATCAATTTAATAAAATACCAAGTAGTAATCATAAATTAAAAACACTAATCTATCAGAGAAGTCACTCAAGGTTAGTTATTTGTCCATAAGGAGTTTATAAATTTATTGATGCATATAAACTAAATTTCAAGTTAAATCATGTTAAAAGTGTATCCCAAACACAAGGCAACATATTGACAGCAGTCTGCCATGGTGAGTGTTGTGGCAATCATTTCTCTTCAGTTATATGCAGCCATTAAAGGGGGTAGGTGTAATACTGTTAGATTAAAACATACAAAATGAAAACAACAAGAGAATATGACAGAACAGCTGCATTGACATGTCAGAAGCACCTAAGCACCCCATTGTCCAGATATATCCACTTAGGTTAGCATGCAAATCCGGCTTTCCTAAAATATGCGGTGCAGCTTTCCACTAATATGATTTTTTTTTTATTTATGTATGTATTTATTTATTTATTTTTAATTTTTAGTGTTTTCAGCATTTGCATGAGTGAAATTTTCAGTTAAAAGCCTTACATCTGTAGCTGGGTTTTTAAGTTGGACTTCAAAAATGATTGTACCTGTGCCACTTTGCGAGATGCATCCAAATCCATAGTTTTAAAACACTTAAAAGGCCCAGTATAGCGTGAAACTTTGGTTGCAGCATTTATCAGTGTCCCTACACATGAACTCTAGCATTGAGAACATCACTGGTGTTTCACTTTAACTGTCACAGCACTGTTTGATTTTCGTTTACTATTTTAACTCAATGACTTAAGAGCTTGGCATGGATGTTTGCTTTTAACAGGCTTTTCTTAAGAATCTGGTTTAAAGGACCGTGTCATATGATTTACATAATGTCTTGCCACAAATCATCTTGGACTTGATCAGCCAGAGATCTTTCCAAACTTGCCCTAATGACGGTCATGACTGTCTTCCAAAAACCCGTCCGAATAAATATTGTTAGTGTATGACTGTCTTCCAAAAACCCGTCCGAATAAATATTGTTAGTGTATATGTGTGACATTTGTGTGGTGTCTCATTTAAGAGCACCCAAGGCAATGGGTTGATAGTGGAATGTGCCCAAATACTGTAGGCGTGGGCACCTGTTGATGAATATACCCCACCTCCACCTCTAACACACGCACATAGATACACAGTCACACACACACACACACACACACACACATACACATTTACACATACCACCACCATCACCACATCCCTCCCCAAAAATTCCCTGAGAGGGAAAAGTACTTCCGTTTCCCCTCAGCACACGTCTGCCTGCACCCAGAGGTGGCCCAGCCTACCACGCATTGCAGGGCTGCAGAGATCAGGTCTCCTGATAAACTGTGATTTGTTAGCTGACACTGCAGTAGCTGTATAGCACCTGTTTACAGTATATAGAGGAGCTTTGCTAAGCACCTTTTTGTGATCTGAGCCACCTGTGCTGCAGGAGCGGATGCAACAAGGGGTTGTAGCCTCTGGGTTGTTCCCTAGGCAAACACTTCTGGTTAAAGTTGTGTGTGTGTGTGTGTATGTGTGAGAGAGAGAGAGACACAGAGAGAGTGACTGGGGGAAAGATCATAAACTTTGGTGTCAGTGGAAAGAAAGTATAGGTACAAACATACTTTATCTGTGTGTAATGCTTGCAAAGAAAACAAATGTCAACAACTCTTGAGAGTTTTAATTCATCACTACATGCTGAATTCCACAGACCCCTTTAAATCCTAGACTCGGAAGACTTTCCACTTCATGATTGGCCGACTCATGGAAGTTAACTTTCTGAGAGTTCAGGGCTTAAAGGAGAAATCCGATGTGATTCAATCCATAGCCTTCTTGGTGTTTCAGGTCACCATGTGCTGTCTGTGTAGTAAAAAGAACCAGATGACGAACAGGCAGCTGTCGTTAACTGTTAAAATGATGCTCGAGTTCATAAGTAGAGACCCTGATAATACTCTGTGGGAAATTTCATGTGATTTCTAACTTTCTAAGTGGTTTAAAAATAGCACTTTGGTCGTGTCTGCAAGAGTGCTGGATCACTCCCATTAGCACGCTGTGACGCTAGAACAGAGAAGAGTGCCCTCACTCCGGTTGGGAGCGACTGAGGTAAACTTGACTTCAGAAGAAAGTTGGTCTACATGAGCACGAGTAATGCAGCATGCAATCGTAGTCCGCCAGTGTATCACTTGTGTGGGCTTAGGAAACTGAAAGTAAGTAACGCAGAGGGTGCTGTGTTGTAACGGACTACAGCAATTTTACCATAGACACCAAGTACCCAGAGGGACCCCGGTTCAGCTCTACCTATCTCCACTAGCCAAATAAAAGCAACAAGCCATATTTAAAGGTACACTATGCAACGTTTTGGGGTTAATATATCAGCGTTGTAGTCACTTTGATGGTTAAGTAGTTCATTCCGGACAAATGAAGGCTATTTTGCCGCCGTCAACCCCTTCCTCCCGGCTTTACCACATATGCAATGTCAAATCACTTGGCCCACGCACGTAGGGCAAAGCGAAACTAAAACCAAAATGAAGCTGAAATCGCGTTTATTACCTTATTAGTCAACGCAACTCAAAAATGATCATTGCTGGTTTGTATGCTTTGGTCTGAAGAGTAACCCACATGAGTTGGTGAGAATGTACTAATCTTGTTTGTATATTTTGAATAAATTGCAGCCTGTAGGGGGGAGGCTTGCATAGTGTGCCTTTAAAGAGGGATTTTGACAGAATTCTACAGGGGCAGAAATGATTAAGTTAACATACAGCATGTACAGACAATGAATGAATACCTTCCTCTTGGTGTAGGCATTTAACTCATCATAAAGGAGAAAATAACACCTTAGGCTACTCTTTGTAGATTATTATACTCTCCACAACGGTTATCCTTTCATTTTACATCCCTCGAACTTGTGTCAGCAGTGAATTAGAAGACTTACAGTAAAAGGTTAAGTTGTTTGCAACATCAGCTGCACCACATGATGCCAAATAAGGAGGTCCGGAAGCTTGACAGGTAGTTGGATGCACAAGCGGCAGGCTGCCAGTCATTCTCTGGAGCTCGCGACGAGACCGCAAAATGTCAAGAGGCTGACACACCTCCTCATTGTAATTCCCTGTCTGTGTGTGGTTTGGCCCACGGAGGCAGGCGGATGCAGATAGAGAGAAATACACTTTTAGAAAGCTTTGTTGAAGATGGCTCCTAAGTCGTCCACATCCTTAGTTTGGTGGGTGGGTGGTTGGTTGATTTTTCATTTCCTGATACGGTGTGTGCCTGTTATGTGATTTCTGCGAAATCCCAATTGTGCTGTATGGACACAAAGTTGTGTGTGTAACAAGCCAATGCACGTTAGCTTTCGCTTCATCCTTCATGAATCCACCTCTCTTTTCTTTTATGTGTACCCTACAAGAATCTGCTTGTTTGCTCGACACAATGTGATGCATTCAATTATACAGTATTTCACTTTCCCCACACTCACAAAAAAACACATAACTGCTTAGAAGGAGTAGTCTGAATTTCTTTGAACGCAGGACTTAAAACATTCCTGAATATGTTCTGATGTCAGAGTTACTTTTTGATGATGCTTTTATTCCAGGTACTCTCCTCCCACCCCTAATTCCGGTAGGCAAACTACAGAGTAAGGCTAAGGCTACGACAGATATGTTACAAGAGGCATTATATACTGTAAGTCACATCAAAATACATTCACATTTATTTACATGTATGTATTTAGCAGATGCTTTTGTCCAAAGCGACTTACAATCAAGCTACATAGAGTAAGCCTTAGAAAGAGTATTGCTAGGTGCAGTGTAGGTGTGTAAAGACATTTAGAAGATTGATCTGTTTTTTTTTTTTTAATTGCTGTGCTATTGCATCTGGATGATATTTAAGTTAACTGTTATAGAATAGCACATGCAACTTTGAGTTCATGCTTCTCTAACGTCTCCATAGTCCTTTTGGGCAAGACTTGGTGCCTGGCCTAACAGATTAGTCCTAGTATAGTGCCGATGCTGTGTGTGTAAAGGTGAGATGCATGCGCTTAAAGACTGCACACCTCCATCGTTTCTTTCTTTTTTTTTTTCTGGAAAAATTCCATCGTAGAGGCAGCAGTGCGGCTTTGGAGAACTTGTTGCCTGGGAACGGAGTGGCAACAGGTCATGGCAACACCCCCTCAAGGGCTTTTCTGCTCAATGAGATGCAAGTCTTTTTTTTTTTCCATTTGTTGCCTTTGCCTGCCCAGCTATGCTGCGTCAGTGAAAGCATCTGCTAACCTTGAATTAAAACGTTCCTTTACTCTAAAACCAGACTTTTTTTGATAGATAGAAAACACTCATCACTGCAGAATCTCTGTAAGCGTCTCGAATCCCTGCCCACATGTTGTTGAGAACATCACTGAACTCTAGCCCACATTATGAAATGTTTTTTTTTTTCGTCTTCTTCTTCTCTATCAGCTACTGTGAACCTCTACAATCCTTCACACAGCTCGTCCCATTCAGCCCTGGTAAACAGATCCAAACGAGGAACGCTTTGGGGACCGCGGTACTTGCGATAATTAAATAATAATGACCTCAAGTCATGCGCAAATTTGTATGGGGGGGATGAAGCGGCGTGGTGCCTTTTATGTGTAACCTGACACTGAGGGCCGTGACAGCTTTGCCATTGTGTTTGTGTGGGAGAGGCCATCTGTGGAGGCAGCCATGGGTGGCTTCCCCCTTTTGGGGGAGAACTCCCAGGTGTGACGGACCACTCTTTGAAGAGAGCCGGCGTGCATTGTACCCACCGCTGGAGCAATGACCTGCTGGGGGAACAAAAAAAAAAAAAACAAGATGAGGGGCAGAAGGACATCCAATATGATTGCACCGCACTGTCCATCTGTATGGTAATGAGGGTCAGGAGAAGAGGGAACACAGTGGCTAAAGGGGCTGGGGGGGGGGGGAGGTGGAAATTCGAGAAGCATGGCCCAGTGACAGGTTTTGTGACCCTAGCCCTACCTCTGTCCCCCATACCCCCCCCAACACACACACACACACACATACAGAGACACATCCAACCCAACCCAACCCCAGCCCTAATCCAACAAACTTCGTTCTCAGCTGAGGCAGATGGGGGTCACCAGAGGTTGGGTGGACGCTGGGTCGGTTGAGAGGGATTTCGGCAATCGATGCTGAATGATTCATGAGTGGCCTGTCTCATTGATTGAGGAAGGGAGGGAGGAAGAGAGGGAGGAAGGGATGATCCGTCTCTCGCTCTCCCGGCTACTTGTATAACCACAAACAAGAAGTAAGTGTGTGAAGTGTGTGTGTGTGAGAGAGAGAGAGAGAGAGCTCTGACTCAGTGCAGTAGTGCAGTACTGTTTTCCTTCCCCTCGTGGTGCCTCTGCCCAGTGACGGGGATTACCCAGGCCGTGATTTAGAAGCCGGCGAGGACCCTGACCTGGTCCGATATGCCGGGGCTCTGTTGCCCTTATCTTCAGATCCCAGTGATATTTATGAGACGCTGTATCCTGCAGATGAGGCTAGTCTGCTGCAGCTCCGTGTATGTTTTGGAGACAGTCTCTCTCTCTCTCTCTCTCTCTCTCTCTCTCTTGTCTCCCTTTCTTCCTTCTGTTGCTCCTCTTTTTGTTGAGGGGGGAGGAGGAGAGGAAAGGGTTTATATGAGAGGAGAGGAGAGAGAGAGAGAGAGAGAGAGAGAGAGAGGGCGAAAGGAACCCTGAAAGGAAAAACAGAGAAAAAACTGAGAGGAAGGCATAAGGTTAGAAATTAGAACGATAGAAGAAGAGAGACATGGAGAATGAGAGAAAACACGAGAGTTCTGTGAAGAACAAGAAGTGTGGGGTGTGTGTGTGCATGCACCCTTTGACTCAGTGAACCTTCAGTGAACCTTGAGACGGATGTGAAACTTTAAAGTGGAGAAAAAAAAGAAAGAAAAAGACACGCGAAAAACACATGCCAAAAAAAAAAAAAAAAGTACGGGCCCGGGGAGTTGCCATTTTGAGCTAGTTGTAGGATTTCCTGGATGAGCAAATGTCGTGGCTCCTCTCTGGAGCAGCCAAAACATGGGAAACTCGATAGGACATGCAGGACAGAGCTGACTCTCTGCAGAGTCGGAGTCGGAGGGACTTGCTTGCTCGGCCAGTCTCTTGATGTCATGCACAGGACGGACATCCTCGTCCCCACAAGCCAAAGATAGCTTAGCTTAGGAGCCATATATGGAAAACAGTGGCTCCGTTGTTGTTGGTCTCACTGCGGCACGGGGGTTACAATAATGTGACATAAGCAGATGATGACAGGGTATCCATTTACTCCTGTCACCTTGGGAATCAGTGTGTGTGTATAAATATTACCATATGAAACCACACTGGTTGTTGTGTGTTTTGTACAATGAATGGAAAAACATTCAACAAATACAAATCACCTCTTATATGCGTGTGTGTGTGTTTGGATCACTTGAGTTTCTGAGATGTTCTTGATTGATTTACTGATTTTTTTTTTCTTTTTCGTTATTATTCGTCTGTGAGTGATATGACTGCACTTAAGCTGTGGCATGAAATGAGCACTTGATTACGGAGCGATTATAATTTCACTTTGTTTTGGTAGGAGAGCCTTCTACAGTAAGTCCTGCTTTAAATATCAGTGGTCAAGTCATTATATTTGTCTGAGCCTTAATGGTGACTCTGGTGGTGTTTAAATATACAGCCTCTGATCAGTAGGCTAGTATTGACTGGACAAAAACAATTAAGTGCTAATAAATTAGCCCATTCATCAATTAGCGCGAAGCAATCAATTTGTGGTCCATGGCAGGATGACAAAAAAAAACCTCCAGTGTTATTGATTGTGAACAAAATTAAGGATCCATTTCAAGGTTGGGATAATCTACTTGCCTTCGCTCAATCAACTGCCTCTTTAACAAGAGGGTGATGCATCACTGGCTGTACACATGCCAAAGGTTTGTCAGTGCACAGCTGGTAAAGTAGGAAAAGAGAACGAACGAAAGAGAAGGAAGGAAAAAGAGAGCGAAAAAGAAAGATAGAAAGAAAGCAAGAGAATGGAATGAAGAAATAATCTAAAAAAGGAGAATGAAAGCAAGAACCCCAAAAGGCCTCTGACCTAACACACGGACAGACAGGCGAACGAGCAAAAAAAAAAAAAAACCCAGAGTATCCCTTGAGTGCAATTGTATGAGGCTTTGCTCCCTCACTCCCTGTGAACCCTGGCATGGCCTTTCCCCGCCATTGTATGTCAAGGTTGATACGGCCCATTGTAAAAATTCCCAATTGTAAAGATAAATGCTGGGGAATGTGTGCAGCTGGTTCCTTTGGAGGGACCTAGGGAGGGAATTTAACGAGGTGTGTCTCGCTGCACTAAAAAAACTTACCTCACTGCTTTATCAGGACAGGAGGGAGCTGCTCCAGTCTGGGACTATAGGACTACTATCAAGACTACATTACATGAGGGGGCTCTATTAGACAGTCAAATAACAGTCAAAGTAGTGAGCAAAGAATTTATTGTGCATTAGTAATAGTGCAAAAATACACACCACAGGGTGTTTGTGTTTGTGTGTGTGTGTGTTTTGAGTGGAAGTAGTGAGTAAGGGGTGCACCTGCTATTTCTCATCTTGCTTGGATGTAATCATTCTTTCATGCTTAACAGCTGGGACAAAACACACACACAAACACACAGTGAGTGAGGGCGTCCATTGTCCCTGATGAGATCCATTTTTGCCTGAGTAAGTTGCTGGGGTGGGAGGAAGCCTTGCTTCCGGCGAGATAAGCCTTCAGCCTGAGATAGATAGTTTAGGGTATGACATGACATGACACCGCACAGTCAGGTACACCCGCATGCTCAAGCCTCACGCCTCACTGCAAATATGCAACCTTGATTCCCATGAAACGCCCAAGGTGTACCGTAACACCTTGAACCTACCTGGAAAGGCAACCCAAGCTGGTGGTAAGAGATTTATGTACTTAGTGAACCAACCATTCTCAAAAGCTTTTGTGTTATTTTAGCTGCTGCACTGAGAATAGATGGAGTCTTAATCAATGAGCAATTAGCAAAAAAAAAAAGCTAGCCTCCCTTGTCTAGAGGTTGCTCACTGTTCCAGGCCAGCACATCACCAGCTGCCAGGAATGACTGTCACATGGACGTTTTCTCAGGATTGGAACATGAAGAGTCAGATTCCTCGGGCTTTGTGTCATCTCGTTTCCTCATAGCAGCACATCACAGTCGAATGAGGGCGGCTGCTAAATAGTTTATTTAGCTTTGCGCTCCTGATGAGTTAGCAATGGCCTACAGTATGTGGAGCTGATAATGCCTTTACCACAACTGCTCTAATCCTCTGGTTGTAATGCATGGGAGGAAGTGCTCTCAGATTCGAGATGAATGGGGAAGGATTTGTGGCAAGTTTTGTGAAACAGTTGAAATGTGTCTGCAAAGCCTTGGAGATAAAACATGAGGTGAGCAATGGTGACGCCCTCATAGCACCATTACATGTACTGTACTGTATATAGGCCCCTTTGTACTATTCGAGATGATGCTTGAGGATGCTGTTGATATTTTGTGGATTATCTGATAGAGTTCAAAATGGGCTGAGTGCCAGAAGGGCATGTCTCCACAACGTTGTACTCAGAGTGTGGATGCAAATAATGTGCTAATATTAGCCTATGTTACACTTAAAGGAGAGAACACGCATCTCAAAGAAAAGCCACGTGCACCAACCCTATCATACAGTAGCCTGAAGCACGGATTTATGACAGGTGTTTTCCATGAGCAGTCAGACTGCTTTCCCTCTGAAACAGACATCACTTCATGACATAAACTTGTTTTTTTTTTTGCCCTGAGATTCATCTTAGGCAATCAATGCACTGCTGTAAATGCAGATAATGAAGTGTGAATCAAGCTAATCCTAGCCAAAGACTTGAAAGCAAAGCCTTTGCTGACAAACTTTCACTAATGTTTTTGCATTCAGTTCTATTCTATTAGTTTATTGAAGGCCAGGTCAAAGATCTTAGGTTGCTCTGCCTCACCCCATGGCCAGGCCCTGCTTAGGGATTGAGAGAGGATATCCCAGGTTCTCCAGCAAACCTGTATGTCTCTACACTGAGACACTTGAACTTGGTTGATTTCAAACAAAAGTCCTAAAATAACAATGCTTTTTGGTTTGGACCACTGTATTTTGGACTGCATGTTCAACGCTGAGAGGCTTTACAGTTTGTTTGTTACACAGACCTATTGAGACGATCATTTTAATCTTTTCACTCAACCCTCCTCTCCTTTCTTCTCCAGACAGGCCTAATGTAGAGTGTGGTGAACATCGCTGGCCCATCGCTACGGAAACAAGACCCACACACTTGATGAGGTCTCTCTGACAACACGAGGAACATTAGCGCCCAGAGCCCTCAGGCATATAGCCATTAGAGGGATGCTACCAGCTCCGATTTGCACCATTCAGCACACAAAAGGGGGACAACCTTCTGTTTTACGAGTGCCATTTTTGTTTTTCATTGGAAGATGGACAGATAGGTTTGTGCCATCTCATGTGATTATGGACATGAGGGGTTTCAAGGATTCACCCACTGCTTGTGTTTATGTTTCTATACCCACCCCCCCCCCCCCCCATTCCCCCAATAACCCAAACCACCAGAAAAGCCTGTTATTG
>JASCQY010000048.1:7373519-7393264 GCA_030264315.1 Sardinella tawilis
TCCTCCTGCACGCAGCAATGATGGTGCTTGCTCTAACCACTCTGTGTGTGTGTGTGTGTGTGTGTGTGTGTGTGTGTTGGGGGTGGAAGGGAGCAGAGAGGGGATTTATGCAGTGGAGAGTTGGCACTGTGCCAGCGTGTGTGTCCACCTGGGATGCCCCGTCCACGAGCCGCCCACCAGCCTCCCTCATACGCACTGGAACAGAACAGAACAGAATAGAATAGAATAGAATAGGATTCTTTATTGTCTTTGCACAGGATACAACACAATTGGTTGGCAATCTTCACTATGCGCCACACTATAGGGAATTTGTGTACACACACACACTCTCACACACACACACACACACACACATCCACGTGCACACGATTCTGACGTAGCCCGCTTATGCTAACCTCTGTCCTGTCCCCTGCACCCCCCAGTCGTTCCAGCAGGAAGAGCAGCCGGATCACAGCCGGATCCAGGAGGCAGCCAGTGCCATCGTGGGCGCGCTCTCCAAGCGCCACAACAGCACCGTCATGCTCGCCATCATAGAGGTCAAGGTGGAGACGCAGGTCATGCCCCAGTCAGTCAGTGAGTAAATGCACGTGCTCACACATACATACACACACACACACACACACACACACACACACACTTGGTGAAGTTGGTGATTAAGTACAGATGTACATGCATACACACACACCGATGCACAAATGGACTGTCTTTTGGTGAGTAAGCACAGATGCATTCTCACACACACACACACACACACACACACACACAGACAGTCATTACTGGAGCAAAGAGAAAAATTACAAACAAACCCAACAAACCCAGGTCATGCTCCAGTCACACACACACACACATATTCAACTTTTGTCAGACGGACCCATAGACAGACAGATAGACAGACACACACCCCTGATGATCCTGATGTTCGGAGTGTCCCTCAGTGAGCACGCCTTTTTCCCGTCCTAATGATGCGGAGTGTGGAGCAGCATTCCGTGTGAGCCGATCAGAGCTGAAGGCCTCCTTAGCCAGGGCTTGTGAGACGGCGGGAGTCATTAGTGACTCTTCACCATTGGTCACCTCACGTTCACTAGACTCTTTCACCAAAAACGGCACAGCTGCCAACTTAGTCTAGTGAGTCAGCATTACTCATAGCATAGCCCTGCATAGCTGTGGTTGGTGATGGGGCTCGATGTCAAGACATCTGCGGAGAACGTTTAAGCTCACCGAGTCAGAAAGACCAAAGAGAGCATTTGCGTTTCAACACACACACACTTACACATACACACATACACACCTTCTGTAGCCAATCCCATGGAATGATTTGTGAGATCTCCTGTGGAGAGATGAAGGTAGCTGTTGTAATCATCTGCAGGTGTGCCTGCCAATGCACTGATGGGAAATCAGTCCCACCCAGTCTGGAACCGTTTCAAAGTGTTCCAAGTGCAATGTGCATTGTTGTTTTAAGTGACCCTCACTTGGACATTTAAAAATACGAATAGCCATTTAGATGATTTTGTTTAAATACTCTTTTCATACAGCAGTTATAGCCGTTTCAGGGTCTGTTATGGTTTTATTTGGTTCTACTGCCGATTCGGTGTATGGACGTTAAACGGACTGTGCTTTCTCTCTCTCTCTTTCTCCCCCCCCTTCAGACTACCTGGTGCCACTGCTGTGTGTGGTGTTCTGTGGGCTGTGGGTGGTGTGTATGGTGGTGTGTGTGTGGTGGATGCGCAAGCGGCGAAAAGAGCGCGAAAGGCGCCGGCGTCACTCCCCCGCCGACGAGAACATCAACAACCAATGGGAGCCTCTGCGACCGGTCACTCCCGGACAGGTGCTCGGCGTGGGCGCCGGGCCCAAGGACAACAACCTGGACGCGCAGTATGAGCGCGCCAAGCTCATGGGCACGCCCGACCGCATGTGCGACGGGCGCGAGGATGACGAGGAAGCCGAGGACGAGCTGGAGCTTGGGAGAAGCGGGGGCGGAGGCCTCGGGGCCATGGAGGTGGAGCTGGAGCCGTCCGAGGATGGCTACGGCAAGGAGGAGAGCTGCGGCAAGATGCCCATGTACTCTAAAGGGCCCGGATCCGGGCCGGGGCTGGCCAAAGGAGAGGTCATTTGCACCACCCGAAGCAGCGGCGGCGGCGGCAGCAGCAGCCTCAACTCGAGCTGCAACTCGGCCTCGGCCTCGGCCACCGCTGCCTCGCTCAAGGCCCCCCACCGGACCACAGCGTCAATGGCAGGGGCACTCCACAGCCCCAAAGACAACCGCTGTAAAAACATCAACATCGGCCCCGACCTCAAAGACCATTGTGTATGAGTCTTCAACTAACACCCCCCTGCCCTTTACGCCACCCCAACCATCACAACAGCTTATCCTAAACAACCAACCAACGATAAACTCTGACAGAGAACCTTAAGAGAGGAGAAGAGACTCTCACCTCATTTACAAAAGAACAAACAAACAAGCTTTTCGCTTTGAAAAGAACTTAATTTTTTTCCTCTCTTTTCTTGGCTTGAAATTTCTATTTTTTATTATTATTATTATTATTATTATTATTATTTCACAGCAAATAAGTTTTGCTGTTCAAGCTGAATGTCGACACGGAGGACTTTTTTGTTGTTTTGTTTTGTTTTGTTTTTTTTTACTTTTTTTTTCTCCTTGTCCCTTCCTTTTGGCATTCACATTTTTATTTGATTTTTGTCTCATGTACAGATGAAGCAGAGTAATATTGCTTTGTAATCAGGCAAGAAAGAAGAGAGGCCTATGTTGTTCTGTTGCAT
The DNA here is from genome assembly GCA_030264315.1 of Sardinella tawilis. Lineage (NCBI taxonomy): Eukaryota > Metazoa > Chordata > Actinopteri > Clupeiformes > Clupeidae > Sardinella > Sardinella tawilis. Next base: position 7,376,295 of record JASCQY010000048.1, read on the forward strand.
TTTTGTATTCAGAGAGAGATCCTGCTGTGTTAAATGCAGAAAGAAAAGTCATAATGGAGGAAGAAAAAGATATAAATGTATAGATACAAAAAAGAGCATTTTTTCTGTTGTTTACAAACGATTGTGCTTTTGTTAATTGCCCCTTGTGTTGAGTTTTTTTTTTCTTCTTTCTTTTTCTTTTTTTTTCTTCTCTGCTATGGACTATAGGAAGGCTAAGCAGCAGTGGGCTGGAGGGGACTGACTGACTCTGGCTGACTCTGGGACCCTGCGGAAAGCAGGTGTTCCCATCACTCCCTTCCGCCCGCCCTGACTCCCCTTGTCCGTTTGTCCGGATCTCCTCGACGATGCACGCCAGCCTTATAAAAGTGTGTTGCCCTGAGGAACGACAGATGATGAAAGCAAACAAACAAACAAAGAGAGAAAAATACTCCTGTGCCTACAGAGTGGCCTTGATTGACTCGCTTCCCAACACTAACCCCACCTCATCACACACAAACACACACACTCTCACACACCTCCTTTATTCCTTTTTGTTGTCCCGGCTGAAGAAAAAAAAGAAGAGGATTGCAGTATTTTTTTTTTTTTTCTCGTTTCACTTTTGGATTGAGCTGGTAGCAAGTGCCTTTCAACAAATCCACCCTTGTACCACCCACCCCAGACAGACAGACACACACACACACAAACACAGACACACACATTTTTGTGCGTCTCGCTGCCGAGGTTGTTCTCCCTGCCCACCCCGTCTAACCCTCCACCCCCACCCCTCATATACCCCACCTCACAAGGCTATTCAGACTCCAACCCCCCACCCCCACCGCTCATATACCCCACCTCACAAAGCTATTCAGTCTCCAACAAAAGGAATGGGGGCATCTTGGCTTATGCCCTATCTCTATATTTTCTTGAGACACTCATCCAAGCATTGAGGTATTTGATCAAAGACAAGACAAGAACATGTACATATGTATATAATGAAGGAGTCGCTGTGTATATTTGAATTTAGTAAATTAAGACAAGTCACACTTTTTTATTATTATTATAATTATTATAATAATTATTATTATTACTATTATTATTACTGTTATTATAATTTTTAATTTTCTTTTTTTTTCTTTTTTTTTTTTTACAACGCCATTCCTTTTATTTATGCCAGTTCTCACAGGCAGGTTTTATAACAAATTAACAGCGTCCCAAAGGCAGAACAGTAATGTATACAGAGGTCATCATTTTATGTTACTTTTTGTTTGTTTGTTTGTTTATTTTGTTTTTGTTTTGTTATTTTTTTTTCACTATAAGGAGTTAATGCTTTAAGATTGTGTGGTGTATTGTGGCGTGTTTGTTCGCCTCCGTTTAAAGGAAAAAAAGTCTCTCCCCTCCTGTCCCCCTTTTGCTGTCAAAGGAATGTTCTGGAAACTTAACTAACAAACAGAAAAAAAAACTGTGGCGCCGGCAAGCATGTGAGGAAAACCCTCACCGACTGGCACGTGTCGCCTCTGAGGGGTTTCAATCTGATCTCTTAGATGTGAAAGTTTTTTGGTTTTGTTTTTGTTTTTGTTTTTTTGTACTCAATCTGCTTTCACCTCTTTTGGGTTGAGGCTTCATGAAGGGAACAATTTTTTTTTTCTCTGTCGTTATAAAACTTTTTTTTTTTTTCTAATTTTTGGGGTGGGGGTGGTTTGTGTTTGAGGTACCAACCCATGAAGACATCTGGATTACCTCAGTAATGGCGACAATGCAGTTTTTTTTTTTTCCTAACAATTTTCATGTTTAAAAAGAAAAGAAAGAAAGAAAATCTCTCTTGGACAGCACATTGTTTCCATATCTGGGAGGACTCAAAATAAAGAAATTTCAAAAACTATTGTTCACAGCTGTTAAGAAAAGAATTATGCATCACATTTGGGAATGGCAGGGGAGGAATGAGAACTATAAAAAAAATGTAATTTTTGTACAAAAAAATGCTTTGCAAAAGTTATTTGGTTCATTTAGTGGAATTTATGTTTGTTATTAGAAATAAATCAAACTATTTATTAAAGCATTTTATAACAATGTCCTCAAAAAAAAAAGTCAACAAGCACTGTGCCTTCATGTTTAATCTGACAAAACTGATTTTGGACAAACTGATGGTGGACAAATGGCTCACTTGGGTATGAAAACAGATGACATGCAGACAGTAACCATACCACACACACAAATTCAGCATTAGGCCTTCTGCCTCTTTCTTGAGGCATCAAGCTATTTGCCCTTGCTGTAACCACAAATGAAGGCGCCTTCACGATCAATACAGGAACTCTCTCTTCCAGGCAAGTTGGCTTGGAGAGAGGCTCGACCAATCAGGGGCTGCCTCCTGTTCTGGGCTGACAGCAGAGCAGCCAATAGGGTGGCCTGGCTCGCCGTGGCTTCATCCGTTCTGAATGTTTTATGAGTGAGGCCTGCGATGACGATGGCTGTGTGCTCTAGCTAGCGCTACAGGCCCTTGTCTCCTGTGAATTAGCCTCCACTAATGGGATAGTCCGTCCACACACACACACACACACACCACACCACCACCACTACCCCCAGCACAGAGTGGGATAAGATTTCACATCCGACGTGTGTGTGTGTGTGTGAGGGAGAGAGAGATCCTCCACTACTCATTGGTATTGATGGTGTGGGCGCTGGCAGGAGGGAGAGAAGAGCTAGAGTGCCCAGCAGTAAGACGAGAGTCCTAGATAGAGGAATGTGGTTTCGTCCTATTGCACACACTTGTATCCTTGCACCCTTGCGGTGAAGATTAAGGTGCCTCTTTCAGCAGGTATGAGGAGGAGTGGAGGGCGGAGTAGCAGAAGATTTTAGGCTGTGTGTGTTCCATCATTCTTTAAAAGGAAGAACATGAAAGCCTTCAAAAAAGAAAAACGGAACGCTACATGTGGAAAGAGAAAAAAAAAGGAAAGGATCTGTGCCCTCCCTTCCGGCCTCACACCTGAGCACACAATGCTGGTTTAAATTTTGATAGATCACACTGTATGTGATATCTTGTCTTTCACGATTCACATTTTTAAAGTCCATGTAGTATCCCGTCAGAGCTTTTAAATAATTGGAATCTGAAGAAAATTTCAAGTAATTTTGCAAAAATTGTCTCAGAAAGGCCCTTCATTCCGCACTGAATGTCAAAGAGGTACCGGCCCAAGAATAGATGACTACAGTATTTACTGTAGATCCATGAAGTAAAGCCCTGCTTTGCACTTAATTCATCCGCGATAAGTGATACACACGCATACTCAGGCCTACTGAGTGAGTGAACTTGCACACTTAACGCACAGCAGTAGGCCAGTTGGAAGAGGTAGCAGGCTACCCTAAAGCCCACTTCCGATGGGTAACGACGCCAGTGTGTGGGACAGGACGGCAAATGTCATACAACCCAGAGCAGGTGATAAATCTAAACCTCTTAGTCTTCAAGCGTGAACCAGCTGCAGCTAAGAAAAGATAAATTCCTTTAATCCAACCGAGAACATTCAAAAGGCAAGAGGAGGCATGTCCTTCTCCTTTTGCCTAATTCCACTTCCAATGAAATAATGCTGTGTTTTTATCCATATTTGGGAAACAAATCTCCAAGCATCTACTATTGGATAAAGGGAAGTAGGCACACACAGAAAAAGGACCTTGGCCAAATGGCCAGTCACTGTCTGTCAGTCTGTAGAGAATGTTTGTGATGACCGGCATATTTGACAGTAAACTTCAGCTCTTATTGAAATAATCTCCTGTGTATGAAAAAAGTGTATCTACTGTGTGTAGCATACAGTACATTGAATCTTGTGGAATAGGCGTGTTCGCCAATTCCCAGCTAACCTCCTGTTTGTGCTGTGGAAAGTCAACGACTTCAGTGGCCTCCTGCTCCTCGTCTTCCCTCTCGGCCAGACCGTGTGTGTTTGTACAGCGCGCCTGCGAGACTGCAGCATGTGGCCCGTAAGGCGACACCCACGGATTCCTGGAGCGACTTGTGGCAGTCAAGGACATCTGACTGAGCAGCACACATTTATAAACAACAAGAGAAAAGGGGGGGGGGGGGGTTAGCGTAGCCTAGTGGACCCCCCCCCCCCCCCCCCCCCTCCGAAATGCCAGGTAGGGCGCCATCAGCCACCCCTCTGCAACCCCCTGCTTGCATGCCAAAGGTGTTCGGCCGTTAACTCTAGATGTCAATCACACTCAAGGTTGTTGAGTTGATACCAAAGAAGCACACAGAGGCCTAGGCAAGGTTCTTTTTTTTCATTATATGACATTTTCGGCAGTTTGAAATCTCAAACCACAAGCTTTTGGCTAATAACTTCTGACAGTAGCCTTGAGCAGGAAGCTAGTATAAAATAATTACTACTGTAGTCTATCCTAGCGTCTCTAGGTAATTGAGGTAATCACCATTCCACCTTTAGATGGGTTGATTGCGATGTGAGCAGTGATGAGGCAAATGGATACTTGTGGTCTAGGTCATCTACATATTTCAAAAACCCATCTTGAAAGGATAGGCCTATGTCTCGTCTCATAGGCCACTAGACTAAACCACAAACCAAGGCCAGAAAAACAGAAATGACAGCAACATAGAAGTGTTGATTGATGCTAGTGTCCATATTTGGATCTGGAACTTTTACGACATGGGACAGGAAATGAACAGTCACAGCATACAACAAAAGTGGAATTGGTGTTCCATTTCAGCATGACGTGACAACACACAAACATAATTGCCCAAACCAAGCTGTTTGTAAGGTTGAATGTGTTGCTATATTCATCGCCTTTCAAAGAAAGGCAATTTTCGATCTACAGCCAGTGCGTTGGCAACATGAACAGCCCTGATCTTTAGAGGGCACAAAGACTGTCTTTCAAGACGAAGCTTGCCTGTTGTTCAGGCCCTTCTTTTGCTGCAGGCCACTGTCTCTGTCTGGGCCGCCCCGTGGTCCTGCACCCGCAGCTGGGCCAGCCAGCCGACGCTGAATGGCCTCTCGGTCTCCACACAAATTCTGATAATAAAAAGGGTGGAAACCCCCTTGACTCGGCTAATCTCTGGAATAATCCGACAATGTTCCTTCCTTTCTCATTGCGCTTGCTCTTAAAGCGTATTGCTGGTTTTGACAAGTCGAAAACGGGTTGAGACGATTTCACCATCTCCTCCTGATGCCTCCTGTGTCAGCATGTTCAAAAATCCAGCCGATTGTTCTCATTCTGTGCGCTCATAGAAGCCTCTGGAAACAACTCTGCTTGCTCATGAAACAAGATTCACCCCCCAAATCCATACATGGGAGTGTTTGATCTGCCACTGTCCTCCATTTATCCTGTACTGTCTTTTGTATTTTGTCATTAGCACTTCAACATCTCAAATCTCTGGCAACATAATCCTCATAATCGCATATCAGCATATGGCCACAGTAATGATTTCAAATGATTTCAGTTCGAACAATAGTAGTAAAATAGTAGTAAAATCGTGAAATCGCGAAATATATCAGGCTATTACTGTACTTATATAGGCATCAGACACACCTTCAGAGTTCTATATTAGTGTTGCTTATCAATTTGTTCATACTGTTCATAATGTAATAAATCAACTTTAAGCTACATAATGGTGTGGGTCTACTTGTGTATTTATAAGACATGCAGTGCTTTGGTACAGTAGGTTTAAAGTTCTCCCCCCAAACAAGTAAGGCACAGGCAGAGGTCTTTGACCTATAAGGAGATGTTGGTAGAAGGTGTGTCGGGGCAAAGCCCATGTAGCGACTTGCCAGCTGTCTCCATGCTTCCACCTTTTCATTTGAACTCCTTTGACAGGATGTGCAAACACCCTTTTTTTGCCAATTTATGGCAGTGCTGCCAGGCATGCACTGTCATGAACGGCACACACACACACACACACACACATTTTCAAATCAAGCTTTACTACTGGAAGCAAGATATGCAGATTGATGTAGAATTAAAACAGACTTAGACATCAGTAATCCCATGGTTAAGTGGGAGAGGGCATTATCTACCTGCTCCATCCTCTCTCAAACACACTTCAGCCACTTCCACTGACACATGCTCTCATGCAAGCACACAACGAGAACTTCCAGCCTTTGGTCAACTAAGCCTGGTTTCCCCCACATAGTCAGGCCCATATTACCCAGACAGACAAGGCACTGCTGACGACCATGAGTCACACACACACACAGACCATGTTGCACATACACTGATGGGAGCTTCATTAGCCACCCTTTGGTAACACACCTGGAGATGGAGGTCAGAACGTTACGCATCAGACCTGGAAGCTGGTCAAACGCCTTCAGTCATTCCAATCTCCAAACTCACTGTCATCCAGTACAGTCATTCCACAACTCCACTTGTCAATTTGATTCCACATTCAGTTCAGATCAGTTATTTGTAATCGTAGAAATCAGAGCTGGTACAACCAAATTGCAATGTCAATCAAGGAATCATTGATGGAATGTCATAAGAAAGCACAATAAATAGCAATCATTTCACAAGTCTTGTAAGTAGGTCTGTGGTGTAGTGTACCAGTCGTCAGTGGTGAAACGAAGCTTGCCTGCATTTCAAAGTAGCTCAAAAGGAGTTGCATATATTGACAGGCATTAATGTGCAGATGGTTGTTTACTGACACGGCAGGTTGTCAGGCAGGAAAGTCTTTAAGCCTGCTTTCATTATTTCTGAAGTGATCACATCCAGAGGACTGTTTAGACTCCTTAGTGTTGGACATCTGCCAGGGTTAACTTTTTCTTTCTTGTGTGTGTATATATGTGTGTGTGTGTGTGTGTGCGTATGTGTGTGTGTGTGTCTACTGAGTCAACGAGTGTTTTTTGTTTGCCCTGAAGGTTTGTTCATTTTCCAGCGTTGATGTTCAGTTGGTGTGGTTTCTACTTGTGATTTTTTCTTTTGTTCTAATGAGGTGTGTGAAGAAACAATCTGGCACCAATATCTTTGATCACGTACTGTACAATATGTACAACCCCCCCCCCCACCCCCCTCCCCCCTGCACTTGCGCTTGCTAACTAACGGAATTCGTGCAATGTGCGCAGGTATTTGTACATATCTATGTGCAGTATGTCAAGACTGTGTATGTGCATATGCGTGTAAGTGCCTGTGTGTATACACAGTATGTGCATTACATTGTATATGTATCTGTGTGTGTGTGTGTGTGTGTGTGTGTGTGTGTGTGTGTGCTTCTGTGTCTGACTATCTATCCATCCCATTAGGTGTTTGTATGTGTGTGTATGTGTCTTTCTGCATATGTGTTTGTGTGTATCTGTCAGTGTATGTGTTGGAGTGTGTTTGTGTGTGTGTGCGTGCGTGCGTGTGTGTGTGTGTTTGTGTGCTACAGAGTATCAGGCATCAGTATGGAATGCGAAGCACATTTTTCTGTGTCTGTCACATCTACGGCAGACGTCCGTTCCAGTTGCTCGCCGGCCGCTGCGGTGACATCGAGTCTGTTTTGATGTCGCCGGTCGCCTTGGAGTGACACTTCCAGTCTGTTAGTATCGGACGAAGGCTCGGTATCCCAGTCTCTCCTCACAGACAAGCTGACCTGCTCCCCAAATTGATATTTTTAGGGTCAAGTTATTTCCACTTGTCAAGAGACTCTGATACTGTAGCTGTTTCCTCCACGCCTGCAGTCTCCTCTCATAAGATTTAATGCTGCATGTCGCTGTCAACATTACAACAGTAAAGAAAAAAATAAATCACTCTATGGTTCTAAAATGAATAAAGTTATTTGCTTTTTTCTTTATGAGAACATCTGGAGAGAAACACAGATCTGGTTGATTGAGTTGTTACTGCATCTGTTTGTTACCCATCTGTTCCTACAGAGCACACTATCGCATAGCCTAACAATGTGAAAGAAATACAGACGTCATGTATTTCATGTAAAATGGTAATGTATTTAGCCAAAAAAAATTAAATGCAACCTTAAAATCAAACATGCTATAAAGCTAATGTTCAGTTATTTTGTTATTCTCTTGGGTTCTCTTGTCTAGGGTGACTAGGTTTTATTGAGTTCATGTCATATTGCTTCCTGACAGTTATGTCTCAGAAAAAAAAAACTTAATTCCAGTAAGCCAGTACAACCAAGGTGTGTGTGTGTGTGTGTGTGTGTGTGAAAAAGAGAGAGAGAGAGAGAGAGAGAGAGGTACGGCCGCCTTTGGAATGTTCTCCTGGTGGGGTGTCCACTTGGAGACCCAGGGGGGCTGGAACCTGAAACCGGCTGTCACATGGGCCGCGGGAGTCACGTTACACTGGCCACAGCCCCTGCCACAGCAGAGCCAGCGCGGCCCAGTAGCGCTGATGCATCACACACCCGTGCGAGGGGAGAGAGAGAGAGAGAAAACTGAAGTAAGTTTGCAACGAGAGGAGTGCTTCCATTATTTCAGCTCTGTTGACTAAATGCCACTGCTGACTTACCATATCTGACATGACGTATGCTTGTGACACAGTCTGTTGTGTGCACCATGTGGCAATAAAGCAGTTATCTGCATCATATGACCCCATAGGTAACCCCATCTCAAATCTGCCTCCAGCACAGTCATGCACAAACACCACAGACCAAAGACACGTACACACACACACACACACACACACACACACACACACACACACGTGAATAGACAATTGTAATCATCATGTAGAATGCACACTTGAGTGTCAGCTGTGGGAACGAGAACTGATCTCTCTCTGTTTCTTGCTCTCACACACACACAAACACACAAACACACACTCACACACATATTCCTCATATGCAGAAACAGTGGTGATCTTCCCTTACACACTAACACCACACATTTAAGCGTCAGCTGTGGCAATGAGAACTGCTGTGTGTGTGTGTGTGTGTGTGTGTGTGTGTGTGTGTGTGTGTGTGAATGTGTGTGTGAATGTGTGTGTGTGTATTTGTACGCCTGCTGTCAGGGCTCAACAAGCAGGCACATATGCACTGGCCCTGTTCCAGGATCAGATCTCTAAGCCCAAGAGCCGTGCTGCAGCAGTCACCAGCAGAAGCAGCCCAGGCCTCAGGGCCCAGTGTAGAGTAGAGAAAGAGGAGGAGGAGGAGGAGGAAGGAAGGAGGGGAGAGGAGGGCAAGGGAGGGGGGTGCATCGAGCCGAGAGTCGACCCCCTGTTTGCTTACCCTTCTTTGGCTTTTAACCTCTCCCCATGCCCTGCCATTCATCAGCACCCCGTCTCTGCTATTGCTGTGCTCTGCTCTGCTCAGAGTCCTGCCCACAGCTGCTCTGAGCTGCAGTGCACTGCAAGGCACAGGAAAGCAGCAGGATAGAGCCAGGGGCAGTAAAAACATGGAGATCAGTAGAGGGGGCAAGAGCCAGGGGCAATAGAACTGAGAAGAAACCAGCAGCAGGAGGTCACCAGGGGCAATAGAACCTTTTAGAAAGACCACCCCGGGGGCAATAGGCAAGGGTAATAGAAGCGTTCAAAGACCAGCAGCAGGAGCTACTGTAGCCAGGGGGAGTAGAACTGATAAAATAATAACAACAACAGGTGATAGCCGGGGGGGATAACAGAACCCAAAGGAGACCAGCAGCAGGCTATGGACAGGTGATTTCCCTTGAAGTGATCAGGAGAAGGGACAACCTTGAAGAGACCAGTATAGCCAGATAAACCCCTTCCCACTGCTTGTTCTTGCAGCAAGACATTACGGTACAGTAGTTTCACAGCCATTATTTCTCTTTAAACATACTCAGCAGAATTCAAATAAATATACAGTAATTATACCGTACATTTGAGTCTTTGAAAGTAGATGCAGCATTCTAAAAAAGAAGCGAGCGTTCCATACAGTATGTAACTACGAATGTGAGGCCTATGTGTGTAACTGTGTTTCTGTGTCCATTCCTCTGCATGAGAGGACTGGGAATCCAAAGATGGCTGGACAGGGCTTGAGGAGGGATGGGCAGATGTCCACCACCCAGGAGGCCCTCTCTCAGCGCAGGGAGGGAGGATGGAAAGGTTAGGCTGCTCTGCCCCCACGCTTTACCCCACTGGGCTGGGGCTCTGGCAGCCCTGCCAAAGGGCCAGACCCCTCATGGGTGACTAGAGAGAGAGACAAAGAGAGAGAGAGAGAGAGAGAGAGAGAGAGAGAGAGAGAGAGGAGTCTCTGCTCTGCCATGCCCCTGTCCTGTACTACAGTAATGAAATAAGGCCCTAGTTCCACCATTGAATCTGGCAGGGTCACATGGCTCCAGAGCAGTGTGTGTGTGCGTGTGTGTGTGTTCTCCATCATCCATTTATTTGGGCTCTATGATGCTGGCCTTGGCCCAGATCCGGGCCTGTCATGGTCCTCGGCTGATGCTGTTTTACGAGCCTAGTGACTGGGAGAAATCACTTCACCCCACAGAGAAATGCTGGGTCCTAGAGTCACATCTGGTTCTGTTATGATGGTTCCCTGCTAATGCTGGTCTGTGCTCATTCAAAACAACAGAAAAACCTATATCCCCATACCCCAGTTCCAATTCAACCAATGCAACCCAGATTAGATTAGATTAGATAGACAGATAGATAGATAGATAGATAGATAGATAGATAGATAGATAGATAGATAGATAGATACATGAATGAATAGATGGATATTGTAGATAGACAGATGGATGGATAGATAGATAGATTTACTTTGTTTTCATTTTGAATTTTCTTGAGTTGGGGTCCTGTTGTCTGGTAGGTTTTTGTATGTGTAGATGTGGAGTTCAGTAGCCGCCGTGAGGATCTTCGCAGTGTGTAGGGACCTGGGGCGAGAGGCAAGGGGGAGGTGGGGGTTTGGGTTTGGAGGCTGAGGGGTGATGGAAGGGGTGCAGAGAGAGAGAGAGGTAGAGGTACGGTGAGGGGAGGAGTGGGGTGGGGTGGGGTTTCATCCCCAAGAAAAATTTTGTTTGAAGATTCTTGTTTATCCTGGGTCTATGGTGCTTCCTCTCCACTCCTTTTCCCCTTTCTCTCTCTCTGTCTCTATCCCTTGTTCTCTTTCTCCATCCCTTGTTCTCTCTCTCTGTCCCTCTCTCACTCACTTGCTCGTTCTTTCTCTTTGTGTCTTTGTTTCTCCTCTCTTTTTTATCTCATTCCCCTCCTTTTCTTTTTTCTCCTCTTCTTTTTTCTGTTTCATGCTCTCTCTCTCTCTCTCTCTCTCTCTCTCCTCTCCATCTATTTCCAAGTCTGTATTCTCTCTCTGTGAAACGTCAGCTGATTTTCTATCAGCAGCTCAAAAAGGCTGAAAAAGAAAGAGGAGAAAAGAAGAGCGATAAAAAAGAAAAAATAAGTTTGGGAGTAACTGGGGACCACTGTCTAGCACCAGGGAATGAGGAGGTAAAAAAAAAAATGTACCGAAAGAAAATCCGACAGACATCAAAAGGGAAGAGGTTCCAAAACACACAAAACTGTTTCAAATTCACCGCTCGGATATCCACAGGTTCTTTCTTTCCCTCGGACATCAAACGGAAACTTGAAAGGGGCACAGCGAGCCTGATGTAACTTATTCATTGGGAAAGTTCTTTTTTTTTCTTTTTTTCGACTTTATACAACCACCCTTCCTTTCCCTTCCCTTCTCTCTCTCCCTCTCTCTCTCTCCCTCTCTCTCTCTCTCTCTCTCTCTCTCTCTCCCTCTCTCTCTTTACTGGTCTCTTAGCGCCCCGTTATAGTAGACTCACTCTACCGGATGAGTGCACACACACACACACACACACACATACACATACACCAACCTACCACTGAAAGACACAGTATCCAAGCCATACACACTCACACACACACACACACCATAAACACTTCTCCAATATACACTTCCAACAACATACACTCAGCACAGTTGTAATAGCATTGCCTTTGCTGTGCCATCGCTGAGCTGCTACAGCAACTATTTGCCATTCGGCCATCCCCCTCCTGTTTGATTCCATGTTGAGGAGATACTTGCATGCATTACAGCCACATCACTTTGAATGCAAATCAGACCCTCAGTCATGCATATACAGCACAGTAGTAGCCTACATGTATGCATGTTATACTTGTGAGTTATACACACATGCTGCTGTTCAAATGTGGATGTTAAAGCCCCTTGCGCTTGATGTGCTTGGCTGATGTAAGCCAGGAGGTTCACAGTGCAACTCGGAGAGGGCAATAGAGATGACTGACTTGGTCGGTCTGTGTGAAGTGTGTGTGTGTGTGTGTGTTTTTTTGTTGTTTTTTTTGGTCACGGTTTCCCATATTATCTCAATCATACCGCTGTGCTGTGGAATTACTTATTTCCTTTGGTTACTGTTTTAATGAATTGAACAATATGCAAATGCACACACACACTTGTACACTTACGCACCCACATACACACATAACTCTCAAATTCTGCTGTTCTCAGTCACACATGCACACACACACATACACATACACACACACACACACGCGCTCGCACGCACACACACGCACACACACACACACACACACACACACACACAGCGTGAAGGGTGACTGTTTCTCTCCTATTCCATTTATCAAGCCTTTCCCAGGCTGGGTACCTTATTCTGCCTCTTCTCTGTTTCCCCTGCTATCGACTCTTCCATTCTCCTTGTCTGAGAGGCTACTTGCAGGCAGCACACCCACTCCTGTGACACTGCAGTAATCTAATATCAAGCCACTCCAGGATCAAACACAGACAGCCTTTGGAGTGCTGCTCCTGGGCCAGCCCTACTGAGTCCCCATACCATCCTGCTTATGTGTGTGTGAATGTGTGTGTGTGTGTGTGTGTGTGTGTGTGTGTGTGTGTGTGTGTGCTTGTGTGTGTGTGTGTGTGTGTGTGTGTGTGTGAGCAGAGTACAGGAAAATGTGAAAGTGATTGAAAATAAGTTGTTGTGTAATGTTTGTTTGAATGTGCCTGAGCTAATGTGTGGGAATGAGTGTGTGTGTTTGTGTGTTACAGAGCAAAGAAGAGGTGTGTGTGTGTGTGTGTGTGTATGTGTGAGTGTGATGGGAAATAGAAACTGTGTGAGACAAGGCGATCTATTTGATGTCTGCCAAATGTAGTCTCTATCTGAAACATGGCTCGGATAATGTGTCTTTCAGTGATTGGTTGGAGTGTGTGTGTTTGTGTGTGTGTGCCTGTATCTTTTTGTTTCTGTCTAAAATGAGTCTTGGATACAGTATCTTTCTGTGATAAGCAGTAGGCGTTCACACAATCAACTGCATTACTGTACAGTAATGTCAGCCTTTCAAAATCACACCACACTACAAGAGGAAGAATGAAAAAAAAAACAGAAAGCTGTTTCATTGGCCCTTTTGCTACCCTGATGTTCCGCCATTTTTAAAAGGCATCTCTGTCCTCCACATACCTGCCTCAGGTGTATATGAGGTGTTTTCCTGTTGACAAGTGAAGACCATTAGCATGTTCAGGATCCAAAAATCCATTTTTAAACTGTCAGTTTAAGCCATGTCAGCAATTTCCTCATCGCCTACTCAGCCAAGGTAAGAACTGGCTCGTGTTGGAACATTGCGATCCTGCTCCACGTTGCAGCATGTTTTTTTATGTTTAGCCCTCGAGTTAAAGCGAGTTTACTGCTAGCAACAGCATCTAGCCCAGTGAAAATTGTTCGATGTGCTGCCCACAGTACGTCGTGCATCCATGCAGAACTGCAAGCCACACCCAGTAGGCTACTTAGCAATCTGTTGGTTTGTGGGATGATTGGTGTTATGGATGCTCTCATAGATAAAAGAACAGAAGCACTTGCTCTTATGGTGCTTTAGTGGAATGATATTTAGGAAAATGTAATTTAGGAAGGCAGTGAAAACCACAAACTTAGGTCATCAAGTTTCAGAGGTTTTAATTTCAGAGAAGTTGTTTGAGCAGTTAGAGGAGTAGCTTAGACTGAACTAGTGGGTAACTTTAAGGTTTCCTTGTGATTTAGCATTGACCATGCATTTTGTTTTTCATTTTCTCTTAAGTCAAAAGAGCATTTCAACTGCACTTGTCAGTGAATGACAGGAAAGGTCACCATTTGACCCCAGGTCCACTCCAAAGCATTTTTATTATTATTATTTATTACTGTATCGAATGGTTGTGTGTGAGAGAGTCTTTCATTTGTGTAAAGCACCTGAGTTGTCATTGCTATGAAAATAAAACAAATAAATGAATAATTAACAAATACATAAATAATAAACTGCCTTGCCTTGCCTTGCCTTGGCAGTACCACTCCTTCCTGCTGCCCTGTACCTATAAAAAGCGCTCTTGTATGTAAAATCACTGGCTCAATGGGCCCTAATGGAAAGAGCACTGCTGAATCAGCTTAAGGATAAAATGTAGGCCTACTACTGTAATGGCTGTGTCAGCTCCATAACACAGATTGAAACAGAGAGAACTCTGATTAAACAAAAGATGCCAACATCTAAAAATGTAGGAGAATTTAGGGGATATCAACATATCTATTGTATTATGTTGGTTTCTTTTTGTACCTCCAATTTTTGAACCATGCAGACTCAGACCCTTTGCAGTAGGAGTTTTGTCTGACGGGAAATCAGTGTGAACTCCTTGGTCATTCGTAATTGATTTTAGATGGTATCTATTAGAATTTGGATGTCCATATTCCATATTTAATCAAGTTCATCTTGGCCCCCCTTGTTCCTGTGCTCAAATGTCAGCATTTTCATTTAATCATCAATCCAAAGTACTTTGGGCTGTCAGTGTATTATGGTCTGTGGAGAACTATGTGTATATGTGAACCACACTCTCTGAACCTTCCACACAGCACTGAATAGCTTTAAAACTGGTTTGAACTCATATGACCTTCAAATCACTCCCTTCCCTTCTGAACAGTTAACCTACATTCCAAATCATTGCTGTTCAATGAATAGATCAATATGGTGCCCTTGCTTCCGCCTGAGTCTTTGATACTTAACGCTCAGATCGTGAGTTATGAGGATTACACCTCCCCGCACACCACACATCATCTTCCTCTGGGCAGTGAGAGGTGGACAGGACCAGATGTGAGGCCTCCTCACAGCTGCCCGAATAAAAAGAAGGCAAGAAAAAAAAAATCTTAAAAACAAAAACAGAGACACTAAAAAAAGGAAAGATGGAAAGATTGAAGGAAAGAGGGAGGGAGGGAGTGGTCAGTCTCATAGGAGGAAGTGTTTCTTCTTTTTTCTCTTTGTCTTGTCTGAGTACTCCTCTGATGTTATCCTGTGACTGCATTAGAACAGTCCTCAGACACTCTCTGAAGAGAACAGAGCAGAGGAGAGGAGACATCTCTGATCACATGGCCACACAGGGGAGCTCACATTAGCCTCTCACATTAGCCTCTCACGTTAGCCTCTCA
Organism: Sardinella tawilis; assembly: GCA_030264315.1. NCBI lineage: Eukaryota > Metazoa > Chordata > Actinopteri > Clupeiformes > Clupeidae > Sardinella > Sardinella tawilis. Next base: position 7,391,585 of record JASCQY010000048.1, read on the forward strand.
CGTTAGCCTCTCACGTTAGCCTCTCACGTTAGCCTTGCATGTATTCACTGACACTCTCCACAACACTGGCCTCTCCTAAGGAAGGGTGGAGATGCTCATTTTTTTGTTGTTATACTGTTGTTGTTTTGGTCACAGACACTGGATGGAGGAGATGAACTCCATCTTGAAAAAGGGATGGGGTGGGGTTGTGTGGGGTAGATGAATCCGGAAAGGTCAATAGGAGACTTCAGAAAGGTCCACGATGGAAGAGGGAAAGTACACAACGTGTACATGTATGTGTGTGAGTGTGTAAGAGACAGAGAGAGAGGAAGGTACTATGAGCGTGTGTGTGTGTGTGTGTGTGTGTGTGTGTGTGTATTTGGACCACAGGATTTTCCTTTTTGGGAGCGTGGGGATCAGAGAAAGGTCAAGCATGGATGAACACGACTCTCTGGCTGGGTTGCAGCCAAAATACTTTTTTTTATATAGGGGGGTCAATGGTGGGTGGGCATGTCGGGTGTGGACCTGAAAGGTCGGGTGAGGATTCTGGGGTGCCCTGGGTTGCCAGCGGCATCTGGAAGCAGACAGGCAGGTCAGCATGTTGGGCTGGCACCTGGCCCAGCTGGCTGGATGGCTGGCTCGCTGAGACGCCTGTCTTTCTTTTAGCCTGGAGCAGCCACACAAGGTGAAGCAGAAGCATCTGGAGTGGGTGTTTCCCCCCAGGGAGAAAGAGAGAGAGAGAGAGAGAGAGAGAGAGAGAGAGAGAGAGAGCAGTGACTGCCTGGAGTGAAGGATGAAGGATGAGGAGAGGAGAGGGAGAGAGAAAGGGATTGGAGAAGGAAGGAAAGGAGAAAGAGTGAAAGAGAGGAGAAGGAATGAGAGAGGGAGAAGAGAGAAAGAGCATTGAAGAAGAGATAGAAAGAAGAAAAATAGGAAAGAAGAAAAGAGACAAAGTAAGTGAGATGCAAAGAGCGGGGAGAAAGAGAAAATGAAAGAGAAAGGAAGAGATAAAGGTTGAGAGAGAGAGGAGGGCGTGGAGGGATGGAACGACATAGAAACAAAGAGATAGAATAACAGAATATAGAGGAAGAGAGATAGAATGATAGAGAGCAAATTAGAAAGAAATTGAGGTAAACAAAAATAAGCAGGCAGAGGAAACCAAAGACAGGGAAGAGGCAGAGACTGATAAGGAGAAGGAGAGAAAGAGAGGAAGAAAGAGAGTGGTGAGAAGAAAGAGAGAGGAAGGGAGATGAGAAGAAAGAGAGAGAGGGAAAGAGAGAGAGGAAGGGAAGAAAGAGAGGGCAATATTTGTCCCATCCTCCCTCAGGATCACCTTCTCCACCCTCTAGGATGTCCTCCGCAACCCTGAAAGTGATCCTTCACTCCTCTCCTCCCTCTGACCCCTCTCTCCCTCCATCATCTCTCTCTCTCTCTCTCTCTCTCTCTCTCTCACTCTCTCTCTTTCATTCCATATTGATTTGTTGTTGTCCCTGCTGTTTGAGCTGTGTTATTCTTTATGTTGCCAGGGACTCCATCCAGCACACCTGATCTCTGGTGGATGCATTACACTACCATTCATTTTCTACACACACTACAGCATTTGATAGCAGCCTACAGTACACACATTAAAGCAATACTCCGGAGTGAATCAAACCGAAGCCCTGTTGTCTGTGGCTGTCGAGAGCTGTCGATAGGTATCAG
>JASCQY010000048.1:7413288-7430566 GCA_030264315.1 Sardinella tawilis
GAATGATGGGCTAACCTTTAAAGCCCAGACACGGACATGAGCAGAATTGTGAACTCTGCCACAGCACTGACTTTTGCTGAGATTCAACCTTTGCAGAGAGGAATTGCAGCAGTGTGAATTAAACATTGCACATCTTTGTTTGCCTTTGCAAACAGGTTTCAAAACATCATGTTTCATCATGTTTCATTTCAAGACGTGGGGTCAGGACTTTGGTTAATGGACGAGCTGAGCAGAATTGTGGACTTTTATCTTAAAAGCTTAAACATGGAGTACAAGCATAATTGCGGACTATGCCTTGAAAGCTTTGACATACTGTAGATTATGAGCATAATTGCGGATTGCACTTTCAATTCAATTTTTCAAGATATTTTGGGCTGAGCATAATTACGTACTTTACCTCGAAGGTCAAATAAGTAGAGTATGAGCATAATTGTGGAGTATACCTTAAAACTTAAACATGGCACAAGCTAGTGCTAGATTACCCACCTGATTATATCTCCACCCCCCCCCCCCTTCCTCATGTGTCTTTCTGAGTAAATAATTTTGGCCAGCGCAGCCATCTGGCATGAGGGCCACTGGTTTCATGTTCACTGTTGAATACTGTATGTCCTTGAGAGGCCACCGTAGGTCCTTCTGCTCTCTTGCGTCATGGATTCCCTGTGATTAGGATGTAATCCAAACATAATTAATTGTAGGAAAGTACTCTACCACACGTTTCGGTAAATAAATTAACTCTCTGGCTGGATGACTGTAAGTTGTTTTTATCTATTCAGTTTTAGTAGTGGCGGATGATGTGTCAAAAAACATTCTGATACTGGAGAGAGACTTTTTTTTTCAGAAAAAATGTTAAAAGTTTAAACCATTAAGAAATGCATTAACACTCTATGGCTATCATACAAAACTGATTTTTTTTTATTATTATTTATGGTAGCCTAGGGCATGTCCACAGACTGTGTGTCAGAGGTTCGCAAATTGCAGGACTGAGAAAGAAGGACTCCAAACAAACAGCCAAATACTGTTCTGTATCTGCAGTAGTTTGCCATTTGTCTTTTATATCCTTAATAATGCATGCCACTAGTATAGTATTGGCTATTCTATTCATTCAGTAGCCTAAGCACATTGTCTGCTTGAACTGGGGCTCTTTTGTGACTATTTGGATGCTATGTTGTTTTAATCAATAATATATATTAATAATTAATATATATTAATATAATATATTAATAACATATGTGTATATATAAATTAACATATGTGTGTGTGTGTGTGTGTGTGTGTGTGTGCGCCCTTGCAGACATGTGCCTGAGTGCGTCTGAGGGTGGCGATGGGGACGAGTTCCAGAGCCGCTCCAAGCTGCTCCAGCTGCTGGACACGGTGACGGACGCGTTGGTGTGGGCCATCGCCAAGGGAGGAGGCAGCTTCCAGCAGCGCTCCACTCGCCTGGCACACCTGCTCATGCTGCTCTCGCATATACGACACCTTAGGTACACACACATGCACACACACACACACACAAACACACACATGCAAGTAAACATACACAGAGACACGCACACACACACACACGCAAGTAAACAGACACGCACACACACACACACACATACACACACATACATGCAAGTAAACATACACACAGACACGCACACACACACACGCATGGACACACACACAAACACATACACTCATACATAATACACCCCCTTACACACACTCTCTCACACCTTAACTAGATCACAGCTGAAATAAAGCTGATGATACTCAAGGCAACTTTCTGCGTGTTCAACACCTTAGGCAAACACACACACACACACACACACACACACTGTCTCTTTTTCTCTCTCTTTCTCTCTCCTTCACTCCTCACCCCTCATTCCTTTTGCAACAGAAAGGCTCACACCTAAACTAAATCACACCTAAAATAAGGCTGATTATACACCTGGTCGCTTTTTGAGCTCAAAGTCAAAAGTTGCTTTAAAAAGTGACTTACTTTTCAAAAGTTAGCGTAAAAGTTGCTCAAAAAAGTGACCCCATGCATCATCACCTCACCTCTGAACAGAATACTGTACAGCACAGTGTGCTTTTTTTGGTGAGTTTCTGGGTCCAGTTGCACAAAGTGTTTTCCCTTAAATTTGACAGTTAAAGGAGTTATCCGGAGGGAATCAAACCAAAGCCCTGTTGTCTGAGGCTGAGTGCTGTCGATAGGTATCAGAACGACAGCAGCACTACCGACCGCTACTACTGACAGATTAGGGCATGTGAAAACGACACAGACATGGCCTAATCAGTTTTCGAATTCGGTCTACTGCTGTCGTTCTGATACCTATTGACAGCACTCGGTAGCCTCAGACAACAGGGCTTTGGTTTGATTCACTCCAGATAACTCCTTTAAGGTCTAATTTCTTTTTAGGTAAGGAATTACCCCAAATAAGGAAAAACCATATCAGTCAAAGGCTGATCCAATACCAAAACCATACCAACATATTTAAGTAATATTCGTAAAGAAGTCTTAATAGGGAATATTTAAGGAAGTTTGGGCAATGAGTTTAATTTAAGGAGCCCCTAAATCAGACCTTCAGGGAAACCCTTAACTCAAGGGGCTTTGTGCAACTGGACCCTGGTCCCTATCAGCTGCTATCAGTGGAGCTATCAGCAGCACAGCAGGGCTCTCTGGCAGGCAGCAGTGCCAAATTCAGGCCCGCTCTCGACCAGAGATGAAAGCGATATAAAGGCTTTAATGGGCAGTAGTAGGGCCTTTACCTGTGCACATGATGCCATAGCACTGATAGGGGCAATAATGCTCATTGATTAGAGTCCATGTAGGGCAGTCATTACTGAGGAGTGTTTATAGGGAACGCCAGATAAGCCTGCCTGCAGGGACACTTGGCTTTTTTGATCAAGTGAGCTGTGAGATTCCAGAGACTCACAGTACATGTACTGTACTGTATTGGCACTCAGTGGGTCTGGTTTCTCCCCTCTTCCTTGCTCTCTCTCTCTCTCTCTCTCTCTCTCTCTTCGTCTAGTTCTTCTCTCCTCCTCCACCTCACTGTCTCCAATTCTCTTTAATGCTTCTCTCTCTCTCTCTCTCTCTCTCTCTCTCTCTCTCTCTCTCGCTCTCTCTCCCTCTAGTTCTTCTCTCCTCCTCCACCTCACTGTCTCCAATTCTCTAATGCCTCTCTCTCTCTCTCTCTCTCTCTCTCTCTGTGATTCTTCCCTCATTCTCTCCTTTTATCTCTCTGCCCCTCCCTCCTGTCTCCCCATCCATACAGTAACAAAGGCATGGACCACCTGCACTGCATGAAGATGAAGAAGATGGTGCCGGTGTACGACCTGCTTCTGGAGATGCTGGACGCCCACGTCATGCACAGCTCCCGGCTGCCCATCCCACTGGCCCAGGACCCCCCTGCTCCACACCACCACCAGCACCCACACCCACACCCACACCCACCCACGCTCCCCAGGGACTCCCCGAGGGCCCTCCAAGCCCCTCTCTCCTGCCCCAGGACACTATGGCCACAGCCTGGGATGGAGGACTACAGGGAACCCTTGGAGTTCGGTAGGTCAAAGCTGGAGTCATGGCATAGATTCAGTGTTTTCCAGACACAGATTCCATAGTGTATTATTTTCTGCATTATGGAAATATGGAATTATGGTAAGCATACTATTATTGAATTATTTTGTAGTTTTTGCGTGTGAGCTCTACAGCTGAATGCAGGAAAGGAAATACTTTACCTCCATTTGAACTGTTTGTTCAGACATACAAAGTTCATACATTCATTTCTCCATGTAAGTTGTGAGCACTTTATCATATATATATATATAATATACCGTATATAATATTTATGTAATATCTACTGTATGTGAGACTCGTAAATAACAGGATAATACCTCTGAGAGAATAACACGTTTGTTCAGCAGAGTAACTTTATAAACAACTATTTATAAAACTATTTATGAAAAAGTATTTTTGTCACCACTTTTCCCAGTTTATGGTTTATGGTTTTTCTGTCTGGATGTGCTAGTCCAGAGACAGGTGTGTGTGCTTGAGAGTTGGAGCGTACCATTAGATCTATTTCTGGGGTGGTGGTTGCCGAGCTACCGAAGCAATCGGCGATGCCATGGGAACCAAGTAATTTGCGTTGTCTGCTGGAGAGGCAAGAGCAATAGCTCATTGCCCGTGACACTGCAATGTCAGGAGCCAAGGCTTCATTGGGAAATAAATGACATGATTTTGCGGAGGACAGAACTCATTGTATTCTTCTCCTTAGCGTTAAAAGAAACTACAGTATAGAGTACTGTGGGGAGATCGAAAGAGATGGATGCAATGTTCTGTTGTATTTTTTACATTTATTTTCTTTCCACCTCTCCTGTTCTCTCCATCTCTCTCTCTCTCTGTCTCTCTCTCTCTCTCTCTCTCTCTCTCTCTCTCTCTGTCTCTGGCAGCCCTGAAGACGGATCTGTCGTAGTGCACAGATGGACTGAGAAGGTTTAGAGGAGACGACACGAGAGGAAGGCACAGCGTTGCTAACTGCTGAGTGCCGTATGTACAGGGAAGTTCTGCCTGATTCAAGTACCAAACATGTTTTGACCTTTGATATTTGACCCATGACCTTTTGATAACTGCACTCTGAATAAAACTAACCTCAGGAAACAGGGCCCAGAGTTTTGTCTCGGGCAAAGGAACTTGAGAACTGTCATAGCTGGAGAATTCCAGGAGAACATTCCAGAAGAGTTGGGATTCCTTTGAATGCAACAGTGTTTTTATTTGTTGTCATATTTTGATTATTATTTTTTTTAAACATTGTTCTTTATTGCTCTTGTAATGCCATGGAAGAAAAAGAAAAAAAAACAAGGGCATTTGAGTGCCTTCTTTGTGATGTTTTAAAGAAAAAAAAAAGTCTTGTGCCTGTGTGATACTTGCCTTCTACGTGCAGTCAAAAGATTCTCTACAGTATCAGTTGGCTGATAACTTGAGCAAATTCTGCTCCGGCTAACATATTTTTTATTTTGAGAAACTGTGGAGAAAGCACAATGGCAAGGTTACACTGAAAATCGAAAAGTGTGAAAAGCAAATTGTGGAATTTGTTTTGGGAAGACCAGTGACAAAAATAACGCCAATCAATCAATCAATCAATCAATCAATCAATCAATCTGGCTGGCTTTGACAACTCTTATAGCACTTCTTTTGCTGCTTTGTTATTTGACAGTGTTCAGTATGCAAGCAGAAAAAACTTGTTCTGTGACAGAAAAATGTGAGTTAACACAAATGTGCTCTTAGTGAACCAAGCTTTCAGTTTGTCACTCAAGTGATGTTTCAGCCTTAACTAATGACGTCTTTGAATGAGAATCGTATTTGAGAATGAGAATGGTAATGGCTTTCCAGTCGTATTTTCATAATGCGAATGAAAATGTTTTTTGAAAATGAGACTGGTTAGACTTTTTTGTGTTTTTCAGTCATCACATTCGTACTTGTTTCACTTAACTGATACGTCCGGGATAAACCAACCGATAGACCTGTTGTTCGAGCTCACCGACTCGCTGGCAGTAGGAAGGAGAAAATTTGGTACAACATTAGCCTGGTCTTGACCAGCCCCTAAGCTATCGTTTCGTACAGAGGGTCTGGACTTTCACATGTTGTGAATAATTTCTTACTGGAGGTGTTTACATTCAAAAAGATTGGATCAGCCTTTGACTGATAGCCTGTGGTATTCTTGCACTGCCTCACTCTGATAGCTAATTGGCCAGGAGATGAATTCTTCTGGAGGAATCGACCTCAAGGAAAGAAAACCCAGATGGAGCTGGGATGAGATGAGAATCGAGCGGAATTGTAGACCAAATAGCAAAACGGTAACTAACAATAACTGTACAGGCCGGGCTAAGGAAACTCTGTTTCAATGTCATTTTCCCTTGCCTCATTCAGTTAGTGTTAGCTGCTGGTTTGTGAATTCGGGCCATGTCGTACAAGATTTTCTTGTTCCTTTTCTTACCACCAGCTCCTGGTGACCTTGAACAACAGGACCATGGACTGACCCCAGACGTCTCCTTTAAGCATCCTGCACTGTGGTTATTTGCCAATGGTGTTGCTCACTGTGAAAGTCCATCTTGTCTCACCAGTTTTGCAGTCGCAAAAAGGTTAGCACCGTTGTACGTTTGCACTTTTCTGGGTGGGGAGGTGTCGTGGGGATGTGGCCGTGTTTCCAGTTTCCCTTTTTAACCTTTTTAGCAGCTTCTACTCTTTGCTCATACAAATGACCAATTTCCACGAATGGAATCTGAACACCTGACGCAACAACAACAACAACAACAACAACAGCAACATAGCACAATCAATTCCCTGCTATCACCTGGTATCTCCACGAATCCTGTGAAGATAAAAAAGAACATTACATAATCTGTGAAGTGCCAGGCAAAGGATAAATATTGACTACTGAGTGCCTGACAGTGTGTGACTCCTAGAGGCTGTGGTCCAGAGGACTGTAGAGAGAGAGAGAGTGTGTGTGTGTGTGTGTGTGTGTGTGTGTGTGTGTGTGTGTGTGTGTGTGTGTGTGTGTGCACGCGCGCACATTTTTTAAAAGGTCAGCTTGATGGGATCCAGCACACACACTTACGCTGCTTTGAACTGCTGATTGCTGTTTAACAAGACAGGAGCACTTGTCGCCACTTGCAGCATAAATCCCATCTACAGTAAATGAATCAAATGAATGTATTCCAAAAAATGTTGCAGCCTGTAAGGCTCTTGATTATTGCCTTAAATACAATAATGCATTTCCTTACTGAATTAAATGTCTTTTTTTATTGTTCAGTGAGCTGTTCCAAAGAGTCTGGTATAACAGATTTGTTCATTTGTGTCTTTTGTAGTACATGTAATTGTATTATTGAGCCCTTTCTTTCTATCTCTCTTTCTCTCTGTCTCTCTCTCCTCTTGAGTGTGCCTGCAAGCAGTAATTTTTACCCTCCAAGGGAACTTCTGTATAAGGCTTTCAAATGTGTAAAGTAAACGCTTTAAATGTCAAGGTTAAGCTGTGCTTGGTCGAAAGGAAACTCACTTGTAATATTAAAATCCATTAAAGAACATTAGTGAATGCCTGTTTTTTTTTTTTTTTTTTTAGTTTGAGTAAGTTGTATAAATGTCATTGACCTAGAACTTGACCTAGAGGGAGTTCAACTCTAGAAACAATCAGAGTCTAGCCAAATGCAAATGACAAAGCATCTTTATTGTCAGCTGATGGACACACCCCAATTACTCTCTTAAACAGACAATCAAAAGTCAATTATGAGTGGTGTTGGTGATGACCAAGGAGTCCCACTCCTTGTGCTGGTCACCAAGGAAACATTATTTACACTCAGTAACTATTATTAAAAAGCTGCTGCAACCCAACCTACATGTATTTAACGTGAATGAAGATGCCAAGGTCCGTAATGCTATGAGTTCAAATAAAAACAATCAAAATGAATTATGCACTGCTAAGAGCATAAAAGCAAGTTGGGTTTCTTTCTCGTTGCCGTCAATCATTTGATCTTAGGCTCATTGGTGTTTTTTGCCCTCAACGGTGCCTTCCAGGCAGCGCTGCCTGAAAGGCACCACACTCCAAAATCTAGGTAGGTGAGGGTTAGGGTCGGGGTTAAGGTTAGGGTTAGGGTCAAGGAAGTGCCTTTCAGGCAACGTTGCCTGGAAGGTTCTGTTGAGGGCAAGAAACACCATTGAGCCGATCTTAGTGTGTCTCTGGTGGCCCCATGTCTTTTAGCAACTCCTTCCACGCTCGACACACATCTGTGGAACAGATATTGTATGTCTACAGTAGAGTAGAAAGCAGGCACTGTAGTTCCAAACAAGTTGCAAAATAAATTCACATAATTATACCAAAACTTCATTTGTGCTTGTGTCATGACTAAAAAATGATGACAATTTTTTTTTTTTCGTCATACAGTGATTAAGAAAAAACAACTGACTGGAGCAACAAAAACAACAAAAATTAACAAAACAAAACAAAACAAAACAAACAAATCAGCCTTACTATATTTTGCACATTAATTATTATAAAATTTCAGCCAAAGTCTCACAAAGTGTCTCAGGAATCGTTACATCAAAATGAATTCAGTAGTATGGCTTTTTGTTCTCTGGGAATAAATAGTACAAAAATTCAAATGCATAAATAAGTGTTTTAAAAATAGTCTTTTTTTCTCTCTATTTTTTTTGGGACTGTAGCGATGTTCTCTCCTTTTCTCTTTGGAGATGTCAGAGAGTACGGATGGGTCAGCTTTGGAAGCAGGCCAGCCAATTGGTCATTGTGTATTTGTGTGTGTCTGTCTGTGTGTGTGTGTGTGTGTCTGTGAGTGCGTCTCCAGTGCTAATATGTGTAGCTGAATGTCAGCCTAAATGTATGTGTATCAGATAATGTATGTGCATTTAACTCTATAAACATGTACTGTATGTGTAAATGATGTTTATGTGTGTGTGTGTGTGCCTCCAAACCGTCCTTAGACAACAACTGCACTAACAGCACACATCAGCACCAACACTACACACACGTAATTTAGTCTCTGTATGTGTGCACAAGCTAGTGCATATATGCGTATCGTGTGTGTCAGCACACTCCTGTGTACGCATCACACAGGTGGTGGTCCATTGGAGTAGCATACTCAGTGTGTGTGTGTGTGTGTGACCTAGAGTGTGTGTGTGTGTGTGTGTGTGTGTGTGTGTGCGCCCAATCTCAAGCGCACATCACGTAGGCGGTGGCCCGTTGGTGTATCGCAGCATGGGGTAGAAGGAGCGGGCAAAGTTGTTGGCGAGGGTGCAGCTGAAGTCGTCCTCGGAGAGGGGCACCAGGCAGGCCAGCACCAGCAGCAGCAGGAAGAGCAGGTGCAGGGGGAAGGCGGCACGCAGCACCCGCTGGAAGAAGGAGCGCTGGGGGGACGGATCGCGTTTCTCCGCCCTGGACGACCCGGAAGAAATAGATTTACACACTCAGATTTAGAAGCTTGCGGCATATTGACATATTTCAGGAAAAATAAACATTTAGAGGAAAGAAACAGACAAGCACACACACACACACACACACACAGACACTCATAAACAACGAGTTAAAAACACACACACACACACAGACACTCATAAACGAGTTAAAAATAACACAATAACACAAATACACATACATATACAAATAAATGTTTTTTTTCAAATATTTGAACAGACACTACGCATACACACACACACAAACACAGAAATAAAGTCATCATGTCCGATTGAAACATAATTACAATCCCATGGGTTTATTAAGGTTAATAGTTAAAGTTCTTTTTTTTTTTCTTTTAATTTCTATTTGGGGGCATTTCTTGCCTGTATTGAGAGGGCAGTGGAGAGCAGACAGGAAATGGGTGGGAGAGAGATGGGAGATGGGAGTTCAGAGTGGGTTCAGGTTCAGGAAGTGAGCTCAGGCCGGACTCGAACCTGGACCCCCTGCCTGGGTTTCAACTCAACTTAAGGCTTTAGGACATGAAGTGACCATTTCTGTAGGTGACGAAATTCACACACACATAGTGCAAGAGAAAACAATCCTTAAGGAACATTGGTGTGAATTGACTGTGTGCGTGTGTACGGTAGGTGTGTGTGTGTGTGTGTGTGTGCGTGCGTGCGTGCATGTGTGTGTGCCATGATTTGGAGTGTTGTAAGTCTCACCTGCTGCCTGCTGACGATCGTCTGCTTCCTGATTCAGATGAGGACTCCTGTTGGGAGATAACACACAGGACTGTCAGTCAACACACTGCCGATGTCAACAGACAAACATGGGGCAGACATTTATGCATTATGGTATTGTTAGAAGGTGGTATGGGGATTTGTTTTTGTTTTGTTAGTTTGTTTTGCTTTATTTTTTATTTTTATTTTTAAATTTTTTATTAAAATGTGAAGCAACAGCCATTCTGTATCATGAATGCCTGTGCTCAGTGTCGTCTATCAATAGTCTTTTAGTCTTTTTTTTTCTCTCTTTGATTTGAGGTCAACACCAGTAATGTGTCTCTCTGTGCTAGTAGCACTGGTCTTTCATGTTTGTGGTAAACTGCACTGATGGGTTAGTGTTCACAGCCAGTGTTGTTGTTTTTTTTTTTTTTTTTCTTCTTCCCCTCTGCCTGTTGGAAATGAACTCTGAGAGGGTAGGGGATGATGGCTTTGACTGCTGGCTTGTGTGAGTGCTGCACTTACTTTTGATCCAGGGATTCTTGCCAGCTCCCTGCCTTGGTGTGGAGCCTGAGCCGAGTCCTGCAAACAGGGAAGAGTAAGGTTAGGGGGACCGATAAGATGCCGTCTCGACCTGTCAGCTAAGAAACATGACGCTGATTCAACTATCACAGGGCCCCAAAGGAAACTAGAAATTGGCTTAAAGGAATAAGACAAACACCCAAACATGAAATTAAGTCAGTCTCAGTTGCTGTAAACCAAGGGAGTCACTCTTGTTAGCTTGCATGCTAGTGACTCTCTTGGTTTACGGCAACTGTGCAAAGCTAAAGCCAAAAAACACTGCTCCCAAAGCAGGACAACACCGGAACGGATTTGAACCAGGTTTTCTTCACCGTTTTAAGTCTGTGAGTGACCGAGAATGACTTAATTTCATGTTTGGGTGTCTTATTCCTTTAATCCCAAAGTACCAATGTGTCTCCTGACCCCTAATCCCCTAATCCGTGAGCCCTCAAAGACTAATTGGAATGAATTGACTCTTTTAGGATTTCGGGTTGAGAGGGCTTCGAGACTCAGACATTGTCCAAGATAGAATCTAAACATTTAACATTTTCATCCCGTCAGCCACCCACAACCCACAAAGTACCCACACAACAGGCACTGGATGTTCTAATCCAATAGCTCAGCTGCCTGAGACAGAGCTGATGTTGTTAATTGAGTGCATTCCACTGTGATCAAAAACCCAATGAACTGTACCATTCTGTTTGTTGTGTAGGACCCCCCCCCCCCCCCCCCCATCCCCGGAAAGCTCAACACAGAAGCACACTCTTCAAATACACCACCCTGATTAGCCACAATGTGCCCAAATGAAGCCTTTGGAAAGTAAATTGGTTGCCACTGACAGCTGGCAGAAAAACTGGCAGTTCACTGAAACTTGGATAATCTCTGGGCAAAATGAGCCCAGAGATAGCACACTATTTCACTGAAAGCTCAACATTATTCATTACCACCTGAGAACATTGTGTGCGCTAAAATGAGGAAGCTATCCCTCAGAGAGGTCGGTTCATCCATTTTTCCCCACTATTCTTCCCGGATCTTCTGTCGTCTGTCGCTGATGATACTGATGCATGTTTCTATTACCTTCTGTCTTCCCTGGAAATGGACTCTCTAACTGAACAGATATTACCCCTCACACAGAGTGATAGGAATGTAACAGGCCAGACCGTTTCCGTGATCAATAAAGTCTCTTTCAGAAATCTCCAAAAGAGACAGACAAAAAAAAAACTAGTCCTGAATGTTGCTGTAGAAACACAACTTCCTCAAATTTCCAACCAACTGAAATCCCTCTTTTAAAAGAGCAAACAGTACAGTATAGTACAGTCTACAAGTCAATATTGTACAGACACAAACACACACAAATACAAATACCAGCAAGAAAAATACAGTGCAGGGGTAAGCCAATAAGTAAGCAAACAAAGCAAGCAAACCAAACAACCAACAAACAAACAAACAAACAAACAAAGTGTCTCACCAGTTTCTTCTGCATGGTGCGGAGGTCCTGGCCCACCTGACGCAGCAGTAGCCTGAGCTTGTTGCTGATCACGTGCAGTTTCTCGCGGGCCTCAATGCTGTCGTCCCCACCGGCCTCCGGGAGCAGCTGGGCCGTGAGCTCCTGCAGCGAGCCGACCTGCTTCTGACGCTGCAGCAACTCCTCCTCCAGACCCTGGTGACCACACAGACACACAGACACACAGACATAGAACAAACCTTTTAAAACTCGATTCAATTCAGTTTACTTCAGTTCAGTTTAGCTCAGTTTACTGTTGCTCAGCTGAATTCAGATTGACTCAGTTCTATTCAGTCCAGCTCTGGAATTTGAACCAACTCAACTGAATTCAGTTATATGCTTTTAAATTCCGTTCAGTTCAGCTGAATTTGAATTGACTTCTATAATTGAATTCTATTTAATTTCCATTTCATTATGTTGAATTCAAATCAATTTAGTTCAGTTTGCATCAGTCTAGTCTACAGTTAGCCACTTCCATTCAGTTTTGTGCGGTTTAATTCCATTAATTTCAATCCAATCCATCAGAATTTTTTTTTTTACTATTTTATATCGTTGAAATAAAAGGGAGGCAAAGAGTCAACTTGGGAAGGTTAAGTATAAAACAAAACGTATATTGAGTGATGGAACTAGGTGGTGCTAGATATGCCGTAGCTGTAATTTGAACTATTTCATCGGAGAAGACATCTTATTCCAAAACAGAAGGAGAGCAAGGCAGCTTTAGATCTCTCCACTCATCTCTCCTTTGCCTCGGATGAAGATTTTTTTTAACAAACAAACTTATTACAGGCCTACGGCTTTGCGGTTCTGGGCTCAAGTTTGAGTGGCTCAGTAAATTCGGAGCAATGTCAGCGATCTTAATTTAATTCCAAACAGCGGCAGCTATCCCTGGATCCTCATGGGGGCTCTGAATTGATAGATGGAACCCCATCAGGGTTGTGAGCAGCGTCACTGAACAAATTTCATTTGGCTGAGAAGATAAAAATGTTCTGTTTTTTTTTTTTTTTTTTTTGCGTACTTATTACTGAGTTGGCTGGTTCGGGCAGAAAATGTCAAACATTAGTAATGATGTTTCAGAGGATGGGAAAATAATTAATGAAATAAATAGAGATAAATAAACAATGCATGCTGATGTTAGTGGAAAGGGAGCAGATCAGGTTTTCCCCTGTGAGTAAGAGCAGGATGGAAGAGAGGCGAGAGCGCTAGAACTGTGGACGTGGGTGGAAATGGAGAGAGTGCAGAGAGAAAGAGAGAGAGAGAGAGAGAGAGAGAGAGAGAGAGAGAGAGAGGAAGAGGGAAAGAAGGGAGTGCTCGAGACAGATAGACATTGAGAGAAAGATTGAGAGAGCGAGAAAAAGAGAGAGAGAGACAGTAAGTGTACCGTATGTGTGACAGAAAGAAAGAGACAAAGAGAGAGAGAGAGCGCTTCAGAGGTTGCTTGAATCACACAAACGGTTTCCTCATCCACATCTAGGGCTTGGCACAGGAACAAGCCACTCTTCAGAGTGTGTAAACAAACACGAGTGTACCACGACTGACACAACATAAATCTTAGGCCAAACTGTATGTGCATGCACACTGCTGGACATACTGGAAATACTGTATCATGGCCCATACTAATAGTGGTATAAAAGCATACTGTATTACTGTATAGAAACTGAACCTGATGCTGTGCATTTCATGCAGTACCTGATGCAGTAGCTTATTGCATTTTCCTAGTCTGACGCATCCTTTCACTTTTTGCAAAGCATCTGAAACCTACTGTAGCAACTGGCATACTGTATGTTCGCTCAACGGTGGGCAGATTGTTTTTTCTTCAACCAATTACTACTGTTTGGTCATCATGACATATGCACTGGAATGCACCATTTGAATAGCCTGGAAATCCAAACCCTGGTAATCTTTGAGATTATATGGGTCTGGCCAAGACTCATGTAAATAGCCTACCTCGAGTGGCGGCACCAGGCATAATAATAATAATAATAATAATAATTATTATTATTATTATTATTGTTATTAATAATAATAATAATAATAACAATAATAATAATAATAATAATAATAATAATAATAATACATTACATAAATAACATGGGTTTGAAAGGAAAGACAACTGTCGAGGATGACACCCAGACTCTTAACCTGGGGGGAGTACTGGTTGGGTTGGTATCAAATGTTAGTATTGGCTGGGGAGTACTGTTGTGTTTTTTGGTGTTAAATGTTGGCTGAAGTGTACCAGCATGTTGTTTGGTGTTAAAGATGTAAATTAGCCACTGGCTATACAGTACTGTAATCTAGTAGCCTGGCTAACACCAGCCTAAATCTCAAGTGAGATTTAGTCTGGGGACCACCTATACAATACATTTTCTTGTAGGGGACTTCAGGTTCAGTTTGTCAAAAAGTTTGTGCATCGTCTTGCCATCTCTTTGGTCCCAAATTGTTTGCTGATAAGTATTGGCTGGAGAGTACTATTGTGTTGTTTAGAGTGAAATGTTTACCTTTAGTGAGGCTTTGTGCTCGTGTAGGGTGGTCAGGGAGGTGGACTCGTCGCGGATGTCCACAGTATAGCGCCTGCTCTCCGCATGGGCCAGCCACAACAGCAGGGCGTGCAGCGTCTCATGGAACTCCTGGGGTCAGAGGGCAAGGGTCAAAAGGTGATTTACTGATTAACTGACTGACTCTTGACTGAGATTCCTGTTAGTAACTGTAACTGTAACTGTAATTAGTAGTGTCACTTTTTTCTATCTAGAAACCTCTGGAGATGCACTGATTTATTGAATGAATGAATGAATGAATGAATGGATGAATGCATTGATGAATGGATGAATGCATTGATGAATGGATGAATGCATTGATGAATATATGAATGGATGAATGAATGAATGAATGCTGATTAAATTAGTCATGGGTCTTGTAGACTAATAGACCTGATGATTATGTACGATACAACATACTGAACAGTATATACATATCGGCAGGTGACGAACAACGTGTGGTAAAAAGTGTGCGGAAATCGATGTGTGGTAAACACCAAACTCCTAACGGGCTCTCCTACCTGGCATCGCATGAGGGTGGTGCGCAGGTTGCTCTCCCAGGCCTCCAGGCGAGAGCAGGCATCCGTCCAGCCCTTGTTCATGCAGCGCAGGGCCTCCTGCAGACGCCCTGAGCCCCCGGTGCCCTCTGCGCCCTCAGAGTCCTCCGGCCCCTCAGCCTCACCCGCCTCCTCTTGCTGCTGCTGCTGCTGCTGGAGCTCCTGGCCTCCCAGGTTCAGAGACAGCATCATGGCCTTGTAGTGGGCAAAGGTCTTCTGCATCTCCTGCACAGGATACATAGTAGATGGATGGATGGATGGATGGATGGATGGATGGATGGATGGATGGATGGATGGACGGACAGAGAGACAAATATACAGATAGATAATTGTAGATATTTATTTTACTGCATATGTAGTAGAAGGCTAATTATACAGCAACATCTATTATCACTGTATATGTATTATCTATGAACAATGTGCATTTAATTTGTAAAAGGCCAATAACAATTTAAATACAATTCACAAAGGCCAATTACTCCCAAGCTTTTGAGATCAGTAATTCAGCACTGCAACAGTGACAAAGGTGGCAGTATTCCCTATCTGTGTGTTGAATCATAGTAATCAAATGGTGAGGTTCCTTTACCTTGAGATGTCTGACCTTGGCCTCCATGGCCTCCATGGTGGTGTCAGACTCAGGCCTCTGCAGCTGCTGAAGCTCCGGGGTCACCTGACCCAGCCAGGAAGTGATGTCACTGAGGTCAGAGGTCAGCTGCTGCGGGTCTCTCTGGCTGCGCATCTCCTCACTCATGGCCTGAGCCTGGAGCAGCTCCCAGCGCTCTATCACTCCTGATTAGAGAGGAGGACGAGAGAAGGAGGAGGGGGGAAGGAGGGGAAGAGAGGGGGAAAAGAGAAAGAGGAAGGGAAAGAGAAGAGGGGGTGGAGAGGAGATGAATCGGAAGAGAGGAGGGAGTGGAGGGAGAGAAGTAGGGTAAAGGAGAGGAAGAGAGGAGGGGAGGAGAGGAGTGGAAAGACAGGAAAAGACAGGAGAGGAAGAAAGGAGGGCAGAAGAGATGAGGAGCAGTTGGGGGGAGAGAAAGAAAAGAAAGGAAGGGAGAGGAGGTGTGGAAAGCGGGTGAAGAAAGGAGGAGATGAAGGGAGATAAGAAATGCATGAACAGGGAAAAAGAGAAAAGAGGTGGAATGGAGGAAAAATGGAGAAGAAAGAAGTGTTGAATGGAGAGAGAGGAAAGAAGGGAAGAAGAGAAGAGAAGATGAAAGAGAAGAGGAGAGTAAAGAACAGAACAGGAGAGGAGAAAAGAGGAGAGGACCGTTATAGACAGGGAATCAGAGACACATTGAGAGCCATTTCCAGTGGCCAAACTACCCCGACCACCACATAACTGCCTGCAATGATCATTTCAGAAACCGTGTGTTTGGGCCAAATGAAGACATAAAACATTCAGCAGGGTTGACTCTGATTATGTCCTGATAGTGTTTATGTGAAAACACAGCGCCATAAAAGCATCAAATGATGTCAGAGGACCACAGACCAACTAGCCTGTGGTGGTGTCAGCGTGTGGCTCACTGTCGGGCTACGCTTCGCCAGCTGGGCAGCATTAAAAGCGGCTAGCACTGGGCTTCAAACACAACCGCATTATAGGGGCATTAACGGGCCTAATTAAAACAGTCTGTTGTGTTCATTTGTCCTTTTCTATTTTAAGGTCAGGGTGGGCTGTGTTGGTGACACACGCCCGCACACACACGCCCACACACACACACACAACACTTGAAAGAATGTCTTTATGATGTACTGTTCACTGATTGCATTCATGTATATCACACACACACACACACACACACACATACACACGTCAAACACGCGTCAAACACACGTCTCACACACACCCACACACACACCTGACTGCTTGTCTGCGGTAGTGAGGCCCGTGAGGCCTGGTTCCTCTTGCTGCTCCTCATCGTCCAGAATCAGAGATACCCGCTTCACACTCTTGATGCTCCCGCTGCACTCCGACATCAGACGAACCTGAAACACACACACACACACACACACACACACAATTTATCATTTGTTTCCCCCCACACATAACACACACATACCGGTACCCACACAATCAACTCATCAAACAAGTCGCCACAGTATGGATAGTAGAACTCTCTACTGTTGACAGATGATCCTTATGGGCGGTTCTATACTGTATATGACTACGCTGCCAATAGGGGGCGACATGCGTTTGTAAGTCTATGGATGCAATACATTGAGCCATACAGATTCTAGAGGTATAGTGGGAGTGCTGCCTTTAATCCAACTAACTGTTCAATATACAATCAAAAATGTGATAAAAGCCATTGGTAAAGTTGTGTGCATGTGCGTGTATGTAATTAGAGTACTCTACATTCATGTACAGTACACACATGTGAGTGTTTGTGTGTGTTTGTGTGTATGTGTGTGTGTGTGTGTGTGTGTGTGTGTGTGTGTGTGTGTGTGTGTGTGTGTG
>JASCQY010000048.1:7434313-7445238 GCA_030264315.1 Sardinella tawilis
GTACGGCGGGAGCACAACACGCAAAGACCTTCGTCGCTTGCTCATTTCCGTTGCTTGGTGTGAGTCGAGCGATCAACAAACCGGGCCGCGAGACGATTGCGACGTCACTCGACCCGGATCTTTACAACAGCACTCATAGGGCCATACAGTATAACTGCAGTAAATGCAGTAAATGATATGTGCCATAACTTGTGTAAGTCTATGACAAGGTTATCTTAGTAATGAGCATCTTAGTAATGAACATCTAAAATAATGTGGAACTGATTCATAATATATAACGTTCAAGTCATTTATTTTAGAACCACAGTTACCTCTTCAAAGTCTCCATCCTCAGCTGACCCTGGGCTTCCAACATGGCCTCCCTCACCAACAGCAGACTCAGGGCCTGGATGTGAAGCTGCTGGGTCTCCACGGTAGAGAAGCAGCTCTGCTTGGGCACCAGGTTCCCCAGCCGATCCACGTGAGCCTTGAAGCTGTCCCTGAGGGCAGCCACCGTCTGCTGGGTAGCCTTCAGCTCCTCTTGGCAGTCCCTGGTGCCTGTCAGGTCTAACAGTAGTCTGGGCTCTGCGTCATCCAGGAACCTGACAGCTCCTTGGACTGCCAACTGATAATCTTTAAGAGCCTCCCAGGCCTGAGACAGATTGTCCTACACACGTGCGCACACATACAGACACACAGACACACACACACACACACACACACACAGTTATGACTAATAGAAATACCACACTATTGTTACAGATATGGATGAAAAAGACATCTTTGCATTTTAATTAGGCTAAGCTAAAGCCAAAAACGCTGCTGCCAAAGCAGGACAATGCCTGGACGGATTTTTTCACAGTTTTAAGTCTGGGGGTGACCGAGATTGACTTAATTTCATGTTTGGGTGGCATATTCCTTTAAGCAAAATAGGCTTTATGCATCATTTTTTTGTACAGAAAACAAAATCACAAAGTGGAGGTATGTATATACAAAGTAAACAATATAGACAAATAAATCAAGATAAACATATCTAAAAAAAATACACTATGGGTTAGCTATTTCACTAGATGAACTGTTTATACTTTGATACCGAGAAACTTACCATTCTAATATTGCACTCTCTTGAGATCTTCTTCCCATAATTGAACAGTTCTCTGAGCTTCTCTGGTTCAGCTCCTTTCCTGTGCTCCAGAGCCTCCAGCATCCGCAATCCACAGTCCAAACTTCTTTGTGATGCTGAGCACCTCTGCAGTTCCCTTACTACGGCCTGCTCCTTTGGATCCAGGCACACGGCTCGCTGAAGCTCCTGTCTGGCTTTGTGGAAGACGTTAGCAATGGCAGTGAGATCTGCTGGGGAACCGAGTCCGTCTAACAGCTTGTGCTCGATACTGCACAACTCGTTGTGTACGGCCAACTCCCAGGTGGCCAGGTTCTCCAGTGTCCTGTGGATCTTCTGCCGCTCGGACGTTAGTTGAGATGGGTAGACGTCTCCCGAGATGGCCTCCAGCTGGTCGGCTGCCTGCTGACACTGCTGCTTGACCAAGGGGAGCTCCATGAGCAGAGACCTGCAGACCTGTAGCCTCTCTCTACAGTCCACAGTCCGATCACACGTCCTGGGGATCCTCTTCTTAACTGCCTCTCTGGAGTCCTCCATTTGCTTCCTATAGTTCAGGTACTTCTCATGTTCCCGTGCTTGCATGTCAAGCGTCCTTGCCTTGGCCTGAAGAGCATGGATGGTCTGCAGGAGCCCTTTCTTCTGAGACTCCTGGCAGTAATGAAGCTCCTGCACCTGGCACTGGTGCTCAACCAGCATGTGCCTGAGTGGTTCAACAGCAGCCAAAGAAGCACTTGTCACAGGGAATCTTTGTCTCTCCAGGTCCATAGATATCTGCTTAAGGCTCTTTTGGATGGTGGCCAACTCTTCAGCAGTGGTTTGTTGGGCGTGGAGAAGCTCCTCCAGCTCCCAACAAGCAGCTCTCTCTGAGCTAGCCATTCCTGACACCTCTGCTTGTAGGACTGTAAGCCGGTCAATGAGATAATGGCTCTCTGCAATGCCAAGGTCAGGGATTATAAACCCATACTGCTCCAGGAGGCCTTCGATGAAAGCGGTTCGTTTTTCTGCTTCTTTCAGGGCATTGTTGTGCCACTGTAGACCGACCTTCAAGTCTGCAATGCTAGCCTTTAGTTTTGATTCTTTGGTCCTGCCACTTTCCTTCTCAATGTGGGCTACTAACCACGCACTGACTTCTGAAATCTGAGCCCACATTTTTTCTCTTGACTGTACTGCCTGCTCAACCTCCTCAGTTGCATGAGTGACCTTTTCTGAAACAACCTGATAAGTATCCTCTAAATCCTCCAATAGTGATAACATAACTGAAACATCATCTTCCCTCAGCTCTGACAGCAAGGCCTTCTGTTCCTCCACAGCAGCTGTGACTTGTGTTTGCCTGGCAGAAACCTCTGCCTGAAGTCTCTTCATGTTCGTAAGCTGGTGATGGGCATGCTCAGAAAACAAGGCTACTTTTCTCCTTGCTTCTACCTGCTGCTCCACATGTTTAGCCCACGGGAGAAAGTCCCGAACCATTTCAATTAGTTTAGCTACTGAGGAGTCACCAATAGAAGTGCTTTTACTGAAAACCTGCTCATGAGTATGATCCAACTGTGCCTTCAAGTGCAGCAGGGAGTCTTCCATCTCCTGCTGTTCCTTCTTCCCAAGAAAGTTTTGGTTGAATGCTTCAAAAAATCCAAGAAGGTTGAAATATTGCTCATTAGCCGTGGTCAGTTCTGAAGCAGTCACAGTGAGCTGTACAGCCATCTGGCACTCTGAGAGTGGTGTTGAAGACTCCAAGGAATCCATGGAGGCTTGAATGTTCTCAAGTTTGCAGTGTAGTTCCTTCGCCTCTTGAAGCATGGCAGAAGCCTCTGTTGCACAAGCAGTAGCGTGCCTCAGGGTTCTGTCTGCAGTCCCCTGTAATATCTGCCACCCCTCCTGAAGGCCTTGAACCTGGGCAAGAAGTGCTACTGGCCCATCTGCCTCACTCAGGTGGGCTGATACCTGGCAGCAGGTTTGCAGCAGTTCTCCTATCTTGCCTTTTTCCTGGTCCATGCATTTCAGGAATCCCTGCAATTTTTCTGCCTGAGTGGAAGTGCTTCCCAAATTATCCCTGATACAAAGGGGAAAACAAGACATAGGAGGATTTCTGTTACTTAATTTCAATGACCACCCTTAATAACTACAGGCAACCCTCACAATGAAGACAAAATAGATGTTATTTGCTAGATACCAATAAATCCACCACCATTGGATGGTCAGGGAATCAAGTTACACATTTATGCATATGTCATAAACTCACAGGCTCAGCATTTCCATCTCGGCTGTGAATCTCTGTAAGGTGGCTCTCAGAGCCTCTGTTTGTTGGTGGTACTGGGTGACCTGGAGAAACTGAGCCTCTTTGACCTGCACTGTAGCTGAGGCGTCCAGCAGGGCGGCGCTCCAACGACCTTCCATGCGCTGTGTGGCCTGAGACTGTGGTTCCCGCTCTGCCTCCAGGCGAGACACAGCAGCCACTTGTTGGAGCACACACTGCCTGCAGCTCTGCAAAAAAAAAAAAGTTCAGTAAGAAACAAGGCCTACAGGTTATGGTTGAATGACTCACTCATTCTCTATTTATGAATGCCATGTGGGTACAGTACATGACTGACACTGTAACTCAATTGTCCATTTAAAAATTCTGCATTCTTCTTTAATTCTACTTTAAAAAGGCCTCAGCAATAAGACTGCAAGTGGACACATGCGTATAAGACTGCAAGTGGACACATGCGCATAAGACTGCAAGTGGACACATGCGCATAAGACTGCAAGTGGACACATGCGTATAAGACTGCAAGTGGACACATGCATAGAAAAATGGATGAAATGGAATGTATGCATATCAATGACAGAATGACTGAATTAATTTGTTTTGTTTTGTTTTGTTGGTTTGTTTGTTTTCTTTTGATGTGCTTTTGTAATGGTAACTCTTGCCAATTATTGTTTTTCCATTACAAGTGTTCCACTATAAAAATAAAGTGTTAAAAAAAAAAGGCCTCAGCACTTTGGCACACATATGTGCCACAAACTGTAAACATGCTGTTGAGTGTTTTGAATTAAATTTGAATCGGTAAAACAGTCACACTAAGTCCGAAACAGCCACACTAAATCCAGAACACTCCCGATGGTACATACTTCAGCTTCCTGAAGCTGCAGGGCCATGACTGTTGGGTTGAGCTGGGCAGGCTGGTACCGGCAGCCAAGAACTCTGTGAACCGCCCTCCCGAGTCGGGTCTCTGGTTCCGGCACTGCCGGCTGTAGGCACGACATGGCCTCAATTGGCTCATCACCCTGTCATGCAACAGTGGAGATACAACCACAATGAATTGGCTGGAAATAAACAGCGAGAGGTGGTAAAAGAACTGAACAGAATGTGCCACCATGGTGCTGACGTGCGTTCCTCGTTAATTTCCCCAAGTCCCAAGACATCACAGGAAATCTCTGCAAGCAGTCTCCATCCTGTAGAGGCCTTACCCATATCCCTAGTGGACACATGTTATCGTTCAGCCCGATCTTCATTCAAAGTCTGACGCCATTATCTTACAAGTGGTGCATGAAAACTTCTTCGTTTGTGTAAACACACACTGACGATACTGTATATTTAACAGCCTCAGTTTACTGTGTGTATGCTGCTTTCTGACATAGAATCCTAATCATAGGGAACATATCCACAAGACTTGCTGAAAGGCTGGTTTCCAAAATGACAACCTAAGCTATGATTTAGAAAACTGACAAAGAAAATGAGGGAGGAAAAGAGAGAGAGAGAGAGAGACATCAATGCTTTATGTTTGAGTCCTGATTCACATGTCTGGGATCCTTTTACAGAATACTCTAACACATCCACATACTGTAGATACTCACCACAAGACGATGAACTTCCACCACTGGTTCATCATCAGCCAGAATGTCCAGAAGAGGACGTTCATATTGTTGTCCCTGGGGCAATTTCCCTGGGCCACCTGTAGCCCCAGCTCCCGCAACCTGGTTCTTTGTGGGCATTCCTCTCTCCGTTGTGGCCTTCATCTTGTTCTGTTGACATTGGACATTGGAGCAACGTGGAGGTTAGCGCATTAGAGCATCAATATGAGATTCATGCTTATTTTTTACTTGGTAAATCACGTTTGTCTCTTTTTTGTCAAGCATGCTTCTTAACCTCGTGCCGTCCTGAGACTGTGTCTCTGTTTTCTGCGTCTGTTGGAGCAAGAATGCCGAGCCTGCCCCAGGGCATACGGGGCGTGCCTTTACCCCCCCCCACCCCCCCACCCCCACCCCTCCTGCAAAGATTTACTCGAGACTCAAGAAGCTGCCCTGCCGGAACAACTGCTTGGGTTGACAAATAAACTACAGCAAGGAGGCTGGACTACAAACCACACAGACCTGCACACGTCATTTTGACACTGAACCAAGAGTCGGGGAAAAGAAAAAAAATCATTCCTGTCATTGCATAGGCACTGGCCATGCAGACTAAGGAATTGTGGCAGGTCATCCTACAAGCTAGCACTTGCACGCGCATCCTTAGCAGAAAAGGGGGAGTAATTACACGCTGGCTGGAAAAGTCTCACAAAAAAAGATTCCACTTTTTAATGGCAAACATACAAAAGATGAAATTTACCCTTTAGGCTAGATCAGGGAATGACACATCAGCGAAATGATAAAAAGTTCTCTACTATTAGCTCTATGTACCCTTGGGGCCAAGACATGGTACAGGTGAAAATTAAAATCTGACAAGACGAATTTACTCAATTCGTGGCAATCTGATCAAACTTGAGTTTACATTAATTAAGATGAAAGGTTTTCCGCATGCCGTATTGTGCTGTATTGTGCCTCGTCGGTGTTAAACAAATGTCAGAGTGAATATTAAAATGCTTATATATTTCGCAGTATTAATTCTCATTGTTCAGTGTTGTCTTACTCTTACAATGTTTTGAAAGTTGCTCTTCAAAGTAAGAGTGAAAGCCAAAAAAAAAACACACAGTCAAGCCAAGATGATTCCTGTTATTTGACTTCAGGCGAAATGTGACCTTTTGCTTTGTCACGGCTAAATCATGCCATTGCAAGCCTGGAACAAACAAAAGGCCTTTGAACACGATCCAAATTTAAATACTGAAAATGTCAAGGCCTCTCAGATGATGGGTCTTTACCACAGCCTAACTTTAAGCTCCCCGTTGATTCTTGCACCTCACGGGAACTAAAGAAGACCCTTTTCTTGACTATTTCATCACCCCCTCCAGGGAAAAGTAAATGCTGATCATTTTTGAAAGTGCTTCAACAGGAAACCCTCAGAGAGGCATTAATGCCTTTTAGCCTCATTTTTTGCAGTCTATCACATGACTGAGACAAGATCACAAAAAAAGAGGAGAATGTTCACAACATCACTATGCCAACAACAGGTCCACCAATTCCTAAGGAACTTAAACTGTTAAGTTGAAAATACTTACTTAAGGTAAGACATTCTGCACACAGGTGTACGTTACCTCAGGTGCTGAGATTGTCTCTGGTAGATCAGTATTGCCAAGCTCCAGGGAAGGCATTTCTTCTTTGGAGGTCACTGGAGACATTTTCTGAGAAAGGATGTGCCTCTGAAAATCTGGTTCATCTTGGTGTGAGGGGTCCATTTGCACTGGTTCTGTGTCACGAGTCTGCAGGTCACCTCCATCTTTTACATGTGAAGATGATATCACCTCTGGCGTATGACTGACAGGAATATGAATAATGTTGGCCTCTTCAGACACGCCCTGATCCAATTCCTCCGGCCTGCTTTGTCTGGTTTCTATTTTTTCTTCTGCGTCTGCAATCTTTGATGTTAGAATATCAACATCCTTTCCCTCATGCCTGTTTCTAGTGTCTGATGGGCTGCTATCAATACTCTTTGATTGCCCCAAGGCTTTTGCCTCTTGGGAATCCTTGTGTATGGTCTCAGTTTGATTAGTGTGAGTTGGTTCAGTCTCTCTGGACTCGAGAACTATCTGAGCAATTCTGAGCTCTGGATCAGTGGTGATGGTGCTGCTGAGTGCTGCTTCCAGAGAGGCAGACGAGACAATTGACTGGAGTAGCCCACCATCCTGTGTCCTCTGGTTGGAGAGGTCAAGTTCAACATTAACTGAGTTGTTGTCCTCTGAGGGCTTGATTTCAACACAGCTCATTTCAGACAGCCCAGATCCAAGAGGTCCATGACCATCTGCTGCAGATGTACAGATTTCAACAGGTAATCCAGAGATTTCCGGTTGTTTTGCTAAATCACCAGAGTTATTCCCTGATGGTAAACTTGATACCTCAGAACTTCCTTTCCCTGGAGATCCTCTGTTTTGACTGTCCAATGACTCGCTGTTAGACGCATCAGCTTCTAGGATTATAGTGAAAATCTTCTTGACCTTGGACTTGGCAGGTCCACCAGATACACTATCAGAGTCAGAGTCCTGAGCTGGTTCCAGTGTGATATGCTCTTGCCTGGTGCTTTGTGGTTCATCAGGGCTAGACTCCTCATTACAAGACATATAGTCTGATTGTTCAGGTCTACTAATGCCTTGTGCTGATAATTCTTTGGATGTAGAATCGCTTTGGGGTAATTCTACATCCAAAACAATGGTAGCTACTTTTTTGGTTGAAGGTAAGTCCTCTTCCTGATTTAGCTCAGGCTGTTCCCTTGTTGTGAGTTCAAGAGGAGTTTTTATTTGAGCAGTATGGTGTTTCAAATTGCTCTCTAGTACCACCATGCCTTCCCTTTGCTGAGTGGTCATAGCATCAGAGTGACTAGGTCCAGGTTGCTGGGATCCAGACAGGGATATATCTGCTGCTGGATGACTGTCGCTAAGACCAGAAAGGTCTGTGTCCAGGACGATGGTGAACACAGGTTTTGGAGGGCTACCAGTGTCCTCCCCTTGACCACCTGGTTCCACAACTCCCTTCCTAACACAGCTTGACCTCAAGGTCATGTCCGGTTCAAAGTTGACATTAGCTTGCTGTTCATTATTATCCATTGTTTTGGCTGGTTTGCTGCTAATCCAAGCAGA
The DNA here is from genome assembly GCA_030264315.1 of Sardinella tawilis. Lineage (NCBI taxonomy): Eukaryota > Metazoa > Chordata > Actinopteri > Clupeiformes > Clupeidae > Sardinella > Sardinella tawilis. The sequence goes on from JASCQY010000048.1 coordinate 7,442,396, forward strand.
TGTCTGCTCTGTGGAAAGCTCCACAGAGAATTTAGAAGGAGTCTTTTGTGCATCACCATGCAATGTATTGGTTGATGTGCTGCAAACCCCAGATGATGTCTGCCCTAGGCCAATTCCTACAGAAAGTTTAGAAGGAGTCTGTGCAGACAGATGCTCTTGTGTGTTGGACTCTGATGTGCTCTTGGGTCCAGTGCTTTGTCTGATTGTTACCTCTGTATCCAGCTCAAGATTGGCCTGTGCTTCACTAGCCAATGTCTTGGCTTGGGTGCTGTTAACCCCAATAGATGTCTGTCCTGTCATGACATGTTTGTTTTTAGCTCCAGTAGATCTGGAGGTTATCTCCACAGAGACTTCATGAGTCTGTGTAAACGGTGTCCCTGAAAAGCTCTTGTCTGCTGGGCTTTGTCGCATTGTCTCTTGAGCACACAGTTCAAGTTTAGCCTCTGCAGGAGGCGCTTGGCTATCCAATGTCTGAGCTGGTCTGGCGTCAGCCTCAACTGATGCCTGTCCTGTCTTCTCCAGTGTGCTTGTAGCCTGAGTAGATCCCTGCCCTGAGGTAATATCCACAGAGAGTTTGGAAGCTGTCTTTGTGGAGAGGGTCTCTGATGCTTTCTGGTGTGATGTGCTCTTTCCCATTGTCAGTTTAGCATCCAGTTCAATATTACCCACTGCTTGAGGTGGATCCCCATCTGATGCCTTGGCTGGTAAACTTTTTGCTTCAGTGGATCTCTGACTTGGGCTAAGTTCCATAGAGAGTTTAGAGGATGTCTTTGTGCACAGGGTCTGTGATGTGCTCTCTGCTGTTGTCAATTGTTCTGTAGTCATTTGAGCATCTAGTTGAAATTTGCTCTCTGGATGCTGTACAGTACTGCCCAATGTTTTGGCTGGTGAGCTTTTAGCCTCAGTTGATCTCTGACTTGGGCTAAGTTCCATAGGGAGTTTTGAAGGAATCGGTGTGGACAGGCTCTGTGACGTTCTCTCACGAGCTTTGCTTTGTTCCACTGTCACTGCAACATCCATTTCAAAATAGCCCTTAGCATGTTCCAGATGACGATCCGCTGCCTCAGCTGGTGTGCTTTTAACCTCACTTGATCCGTGCCCTCTGGTTAGCAGCACAGAAACTTTAGAAGGAGTCTTTGTGGATACAGTCTCTGAACCACCCTCCTGTGCTGCGCTCTGTCCCACTGTCACTTCAGCAGTGAGTTCACAATCGCTCTTGATGTGTTGTGTACCTTGCGTGTTTCTGGCCTCAGGAGATCTCTGAGTTACCTCCGCAGAGAGCTTGGAGGGAGTCTTTGTGGACAGAGTCTGTGGTTCCCTCTCCGGTGCTGTGATCTGTTCCACTATCACTTCAGCAGATGGAGCGTGTGTGGCCTCCACAGGACTCTTAGCCAACTATATTCGACAGATACAGTAGAGCAGAGAGAAATGTTTTACATACTGTACATGATCAATTAGGGCAAGAAAATGCATCACAATCCTATAAAATAGCTGATGAGTGATAAGAATCCTGAAAACAAAATGGCTGCCATCAGAAAAGCCTTCAATTTAAGCTGAAATTGATTCATTCGTTCATGTATCAGTTACATTTGTAGCTCACTTACATTTGTGTCCACAGGTCAATTCTGATTGGCTGCCTGCTCACCTTGAGGCTCTGTGATAGGCCTGAGAGCTGAGTGGTGCTGTCAGTCAGTGCGTCTGTGGCCTCCCTCTCCAGACTCTGCATTAGTTCCGGGCCTACACTGCTCTTCAGGAAGTCCATCTGTGACAGTGCCCCCTGCAGGTTCAGTCGCAGCATCTCTCCCTCTTGAAGCGCCACCTGAATATGAGTGTGGAGCACAGCAGGACATTTGTTCTTTGTACCATAGCCTTCTGCTCTTGAGTGAGAGATGGAGTGCTGACAGAAACTTTTTTATTTTTTTTTCTACTGTCTCCAGCTACAGCATTAAAATTTCACTTTCGCCTTCTCAAAAAGCATCACCTGTGGAGATGAAGAAAACTTCATGCTGTATAGAAGCACACACTGGAAGGGTTTTTCCCTCAATCTTACAGTACATACACACACTCACACTTACACACAGACTACAGTAGATACACATACGTTAATAATTATCTATACACATACAGAATTTACTCTCTCTCTCTTTCTTTCTCTCTTTCATTTACACACACCACACAAACACACACACACACACACACACACACACACACACACACACACACATTCATTCACAGATGCAGTAAACCCACCAACACAGTAGTTATCGTACAGATGTAACACACTCACACACACACACACACACAAAGACATACACACACACACAGACACACACACACACACACACACAAACATACTGTACACCCAGTCACATACTTTCCTGACAACTTTCCTGATCTGCATTTCATTCCTAAGAGGTGCCTCTACCTGTGTGACTTAAGACCCTAGAGTAGATGCTGTCAGCACTATGGTTCTCTAGAATTACCCCCGTCAGCGAGCATGCCATACAACTTTTGCCCACAAAGCTCCAACTTTTCAATAAAAGAGCCCTCTATTCTTTTCCCTGGGAAAAAAGAACCAAGATTGATTGACTGAATGAGTTTGTGTGTGGATGTGTGTGTGTGTGTGTGTGCATTCTTTTGGATTTTTTGACGTAGCCTGACTTAATTGACGTCTCACTCCAGCCAGCATTTGCTATTCTCTGCTTCCCTCTCTGAGGGGCACAGAGGGTTAGAAGTGCTCGAACTAAAGACCTTATTTTTAGAGACAGAGAAAGAGAGAGAGAGAGAGAGAGAGAGAGAGAGAGAGAGAGAGAGAGAGAGAGAGAGAGAGAGGGAGAGAGAGA
>JASCQY010000048.1:7456947-7469855 GCA_030264315.1 Sardinella tawilis
ACACACACACACACACACACACACACACACACACACACACACACACACACACACACACACACACACTCACACACACATGAATGTATGTACGTGAGAGTATACAGTACATATATAAGAAGAGAATGAATGTATGTGAAAGAGCAAGAATAAATGTCTTCATACACACAGACAAACCCACACACACACACACACACACACACACACACACACAAATACACACACACACACACATCAATTTACATGTACCTAATGCCTCTAGAGTCCCTGGCGTACAGTGGCGTACAGTTGTTTGTGAAGCACTTTCACAGCTGAGAGGAATCCTAGTGATCCAGAGCTTCGCTCCAGCAAGGTTAACTACAGTAGCACAGAGGTGGGCGACCTTCAGCAGAGGTTAAGGCCTTACACATTCCAGTTCAAGCAAGCAAACACTTATCCTAACTCAATGAAGTCCATGCAGATAAGAGTCAACATGGTCACAGAAACTGTGATCACAAAACTCTACATTTTGGAAGTGGAAAAAATCAGAGAGCTCACACAATACTTTCAAGGTCACAGGTTTGCTCAGAGAGACAGAGAAAGAGACCAGGGGGACACCCAGCCGAGAACAAAAAGCACCTGGCAGACACAGTGTGTTGAAGCCAGCGCACACACACACCACAGCCAGCTGCTTCACACACACACGCACACACACCACATACACCACTGCCAGCCGCCTGACATCAGAGAGGGACAAACTTTCCCTGCATGAACACACACACACACACACACACACACACACACACACACACACACATCCGCAAACTCCCTCTCATACACACGCACTCAAAGTCATAAAGACACAAGCACACACATATAGCATGTACACACACACACACATGGACAGTGGCCTGTCAGGAATGTGGGGTGTCTGAAAATAGGACAAAACATGATTGATTGATCCAAGGCTGAGTGACAGACTGAATTTCATTTCCACCGATGGGATCTGTGGTATCACTGAAGAGACAACTGGCAATAACCAGCTTTAAAATCACACCAGTCCAGAGCAAAACAAGCTCACAGCCTCCACAAGGACACTTTCTGGAAGAACACAAGTGTTGACCTCCCAAGGACTCCTGCAATTAGATGGCCAGAGTCCTAACAGGGAACTCTTAACAAACCTCACAGGCCCTTGTAAAGAATTGTGCAATGGAGCATTGGTAATATTTCAAGTGTGTCGCCTCTGCGGCCGGTCACGCTCGCCGTGGTGGGAGAGATCACACGGTCGCTCTTTCCAGGGCGACGCGCGTGTGTCCCCTTTTTCAGACGACCGTAACGGGATCAGATGACAGCGCTGGCTAAGAGTTTAAGGTGTGTGTGTGTGTGTGTGGGGGGGGGGGTGCTATTATTTTTGGTAGGAAGATAGTCTACCAGTTCTGAGTAGAAGAGTAGGTCTATCTTTTTTCACCACATTTTATATCAAAACAGCAAGCATGGCAGACAAATAAGAATGTTGGCTGTATTCTTGAGTGTGGAGGGGACTCAAGAATTTGGAATCATGCAGATCTGATTCCCCTTTCCTTTTTTTAATGCTGCCTTTTTTCAGACCATGACCAATGGGTCTTTCTGAAAGCAAAATTTACAAAGACAACAGCTCTACATAGTTATCCATTATAATAAGCTATTATGATCACCATAGTTCTATAGGCCTGTATAGGTCTTGACACTGAAAACCTGGGTAGACTATCCTCTAAACTTTTTTCTCTGGGGGCTACATTATCGTTCCTGACTGTGATGGGGGGCCAGGGCCGGGTCAGCTATATAACATAAAATTGTATGACCCAAGCCATTTTGCTGTCCTGAACACTGACAGTTCTCTGTGCATGGGTCGTCTGTCACTGCTTGATCTTGAGCATGTCAGGTGATCAGGTGGTCATTTTATAACTAAATATAATTTTTTATTAAACAAAAAAACAACAACAAAATATTAGATGCGACATGTTATTATTTGCCAAAAAGCAATAAAAAAATGGGCCATGACCACTTTTGGGGATTGCCTCATAGGGCCAGTTCAAGTAGTAGGGGGCAGAGGTGCTGTGGGTCAGAGGGGGCTAGAGGGCCTGAGTCGGCCTGCGGGCCTTTTTAATTTGGTGACCCATGTGCTAAACAATAAGGAATTGATAAGAGAATTGATAAGTAATAAAGACCGATAAGCATTGAATCAACAGTAGGCTATCTATATAAAATCCTGTCAATTCCCACCACTACTCTTAAGAGAATTCCCAATGTAAGGTAAAGACAACCACTACAGTAGGTGCATCATGAATGGACACCTCTGATAGTCTGTTAATTGCAGTGCAAGTGGAGGCACACCTGGAACATGCATGGGCTTAAAGGAGAAATCCGGTGTAAACCAATCCATAGACCTGTTTTCAAGGCCACCAATTGTGTCAGCAGTTCATGCAACTAACTTCATGCAACTAACGGGGCATATTAACTTGAGTTCAGTTTCATCTCACATTCCCCTATCTACTTAACAGTAACTGGTTCGTTATTTGGTTAATTATTATGTTGTATCAAATTTTATGTTTCCTTTCCCTACAGATAGCATTAAGTGACCTTGAACAACAGTCTAACTGACTGATTCAAACGGAATTTCTCCTTTAAGGCATGTTTCCACATGCTTTTATTTGTCTGAGACATGTTTCCCTCCTCGGTAACGAGTAAGCAGGGTTACAGTCAAATCAGCAGGGGGCTCAAAAGGTGCTAAAATAAACAGGAGAAAGCTCAGTCTCTAATCAACCTGATCAAAAGTGTGGTTGAGAATTGCATTGGTGCACAGCTTGTGTCCCTTGTACAATCGTAGGGCAGACTGGGACTTAGCGGTAGGCTACGCTTGTAAAGAGTAAAAGTCATGTCAGTGCTCCTCATATACTACAAAAATAGCATAAAAGGCACACACACATTAGCTTCTTCAGAAAAGTCTGGGTGCTGGACCGAGCCAATCGAGATAAAGTTTGCAAAACATCAGTGACATGCTCCCAATTAACTTTTTCATAGTGAACTTTTGGGTCCAAACACCTCATCAGGCAACACTAGAGAGTCACTGGGAGCATAGCACTGGTGTTTTGCTGGCTTTAACTGGGTCCAGTCATAAACAACAATGGGCTCATACCTGTAGGGTGTGGTGGTGCACACAGATTCAGGGTGAGGTCATGATTAATCAGGTGCGTTGGAAAGGAGCCCAAAGCATTTAGTCATCAACACCACACACCGACCTGCAGACACAAAACACTGATGAGCAGGATAACTGTACAGGATCCTTCACAACTGGACAAACAACTGAAAACTCTATCATAGATTTGCATTATCTAATACATCCTCAGGTACTTTGGTTAGTGTATCAACTTCTAGTTCTGTTTTATGACTCTCTCAGTAAAGTCTATAACAAAGACATGACTAGTAGCCTATACAGAATAGAATCAGTAGGCTACTATATTAAAACACTATGAGGTAAGATCCAAACTCTGAACTTGAATGAGCAACATTTCACATAGTGACACGAACTGCGTGTGGCAGTTGCACTACAATGTGCAAGCGAATTGCTCCAATAAATTCTATAATGCCATTGTGGAATGTCACAAAGCAAGGGACAAGGACACAGTGATTTACTGGGACTTGACTTAACACGCAAAATACAGAAGGGCATCTCTGCAATTTGTTTAGATAACGTTTTAAATGTTTAAATGTAGGCTACTACAAGTAATTATAAACTGGCACAGAACGGCACAATACGTAGGACACCACACAGCGACCTGTCAGATCTGAGAGATGCGCCCACAACAGGCAAGCACACCTTACCCTGCAAACATTTGTGCTGTGAATCTGTTGTGCGATATTATTTTGACTCAAAAGAGCTACTTACATGAATGATTCCTGTGATTCCTGCCGCAAAGTACGACAACTAGGTTTTCAGTTTCCGAGATAAGTAGAGAAACAGCGGCTTGTGAATATGAGTCCACTGTATTGGAACAAGGCTCCACCCACTACCAACTTCTAGAACGCCCCCTCCGAGGAGCGCAGAATTATTGGAGAGCGCGAGGCACACTGGCTGTCGCCGTGTGTGAATGACATAACATGGAGAAAGTTTTTTGAAGACAGGTGCTAATTGTAGCTGGTATTAGAAGGTCACGAAATGAGTTTGCCCTTGTCTTGAAAATTTAATATGGCCGGGTTAAATCCTGAAAATGTTGATCCAACAATTTAGTGAAGGTGCGTGAACCTACAGTAGCCTACCTTTCCCCTAACTGCGGGCGTGGAAGATCTGTTTTTGTTTTCAGATGTTCAGGCAGGATTGAAGTGAGAGAGAAGTGATTTAAGGGTTTTATAGAACACTGAATTCAGTGAAAACATGGTCACTATAGAAGCCTACTTCTTAACACTGAGGGACGAATTAGGCTACAAACTGAAAGTGATGTTCTGAATAAATTGTGATACAAGTATCAAGAGGACACATGAAATCACTGCAGCGGTACACAGCAGCAAGCTGATCCCATTACCTGCATAAGAAAGTAAGGTAAGGGTGACACCGTGCTCTAAAATATGTTATAGTGTGGCTTTAAATAACTTGCCCTACATCTGAGCGCACATGGAGTCTACAGTAGGTTATTAGGTTTCATCTGCATTTCATCTGCATGTCATGCACAGGAGGCACAATGCAACCAGACTTCCTGAAAAGAAAATGCGCAATTAAACGTACTTCAACACGCATTGACATGCTTATATAGGCTAAATTCAGAGGGGATTGTAGAGGAAATTACATCTGTTGCTTCACAGGCTTTAAATCATCCTTAAATAGCCTAAGATACAGATTATTCTAGGATCACTAAGGGTAGATTGTCATGCTTATTTTCATAAAGTAGACTGTTGAACTGTAAACGCGTTTTGATTATGAATAAGGGTGTGAGTGGACATGCATCATCTGATCTACACAGTGTACTGTATAACTGTGAGGACCAGCAGCTCCAGGTCGAGAGGCGGCGGTGTCGACAGAGGAGGAACAGAGAAGCGCACTCGGGCAAAACCTTGGAAAAAGCGCTCCCTGTAGGCGAAAAAAAGTCCAGGACTTCCGTCATATCACGCACACTTTGGACTCTATTGGACGCTTGTAAGGCAAACCGTTTCAACAGGCTATACTTTTGAATCCAATAACTAAAAGGTCTTTTTTGCAGTCTCTGGAGAGGTCTCAAGGTAGGCTTGCAATGCAAATGGCCAGTCTAAGCTTATCTTGCAGTCAACTGCTTCTGTTTGCAATTTGGCCGTTAATTGCATTCGCTTATCATCTCTGAAACAACCTAAATTTGATTAAGTGCCGTTCGATGCAGAGTTGATTTATGTTTGTTCTAGAGAAGGACAGTTTTTCAGGTTACAGGTGAGCAGCATGGTATTTCATAACTTCGGAACTTGACGGTGTTCTTTATTTTTTTCCAGAATGGAATTGCCACGTCTTCCACCTCATGATGGATCTGTGTTGTCTGTCGTGGATATGCACACGGGAGGAGAGCCCTTGCGCATCATCACCAGTGGCTATCCGAATATTGACGGCGAAACCGTCTTGTCCAAACGACGCTTCGTGCGAGAAAACCTGGACCACCTTAGAAAAGTACTTATGTTTGAGCCCCGGGGTCACTATGACATGTATGGTGCCCTTCTGGTTCAGAGTGAGATACCTGAAGCCAATCTTGGGGTTCTCTTTATGCACAACGAAGGCTACAGCACTATGTGCGGGCACGCAGTCATTGCGCTTGGCCGGTTCGCGGTGGACTACGGTCTCGTGAAAACTCTCAGTGCTCCTGAGACTCATGTGAATATCCACTGCCCTTGCGGCCTCGTGAAAGCATTCGTGGAGTATTCAGACGGCAAGACGGGAGCAGTAAGGTTTCAAAGCGTCCCGGCTTTTGCTTTTGCAACAGGTAAATTATTTCCCTGAGAAGTTGGTCTACTCATTTTGCTTGTTGACAAATAGCTCAAGACACAAGCCCACCGATATGAACAAAAGCTTGAATACATTGAAAATACTGAAAGTACTGTATTGAAAGCTAAGTACATGAAAAAAAACCAACATTTACTCCTTGATTACAGATGTGAAAGTTTCTGTACCTGGACACGGTGAAGTCACATTGGATATAAGCTATGGCGGAGCTTTCTACGCATTTGTCAGTGCTGAAAGATTTGGACTTGATGTCAGTAAGTCCAGAACAAGAGACCTAGTGGATGTAGCCACAGCAGTGACCAATGCTGTCAAGTCTCAGGTAAAGGAGAATAGGAGGATAATGGTACTGAATTGGATGTTGGCTACATTCAATTTTATGAACTTTTGTAAGACAGGAAGATATGTTCTTCTGTCCAGGTGAAACTGAGACATCCTGTGCATGAGGATTTGTCCTTTCTGTATGGAACCATCCTCACTGATGGCAAAGACATCTTCTCAGATGAGCCCACTGCTAATATGTGCGTATTTGCTGATGCACAGGTTGGTGAATTCATCAAGCAATCAAGTAACATTTTTGTTTTCTCCCTAAACATAATGCTCCTCAAGAGAGCCATTACAGAGAGCATGACATTAGTTATAACTACAAAACAAAAGAAAGATGAGACACAAACGTAGTGTAACTGAGGTCATCTTGTGCTGTCCAGCCCCAGGCTCGGACCCACGTCCTCGTAACGCCACCGGATTGAGAGTTTAACAGTCAAAAGCCCAGGTTGCCAATCAAGCACACACACTGCTAGGTTAGCTGGCATCCAGTACATCAGATCCAGCAAAGATTAGACTGAATCAGCCCCTGAGATGATAACATATTTTCACAACAGTGTACAGCAGCCTCCTCCGTCATCTCTGTTATGAACCCCAGGTTGACCGCAGTCCTACGGGATCCGGAGTGACGGCTCGCATCGCTCTTCAGTTCCACAAAGGCCTGATCCAGCTCAACCAGACAAGGACCTTCAAGAGTGGAGCGACGGGGTCCATTTTCACTGGCAAAGCAGTCCAGGTACCATGGAAACTGTTCATTTGTACAGAACAATGCGTAAACTCCTCATATTAATGACTACAGGACCTACTGTGCCATGGTGGTTAGATCTGTCTCTAATTTACACACTTATTCTTGTAACCTACCCACTCACTAATCAGGTTCATTTCTTATAACTTTTAACAATAACGACCTGTAGTGCTGCAGTAATAGTTTACAATGAGCCATAAGCAGTTAACTGTATTACTGCAATATTACAAGAAAACTATAATAAACAATTACGATAAACACCTATCTATTAGTGTGATAACTACAATAAACTATTTACGAGCATTCACTTTGCATATTACCATGTTATAACATGTTGCAATCTATGGTAAACTACTATAGTACTGTATTACCATGTTATTACACTAGGGGAGGGAATTGATAAGATTTTGTTAATATCGATGCCTTTGTCGATTCAGCTTATTGGTCCAATTTTTTATCAATTCTTTACAGTTTAGAGGGTAGTCTACACAGGTCTTCAGTGTCTGCACTTTAGCTACAATATAGCCTATATTACTACTGTAACTGTCATAGCTTATTACCTTGAGGTAAACCATGTAGAACTGTGTTACCTATTTCAATTTTGTATGCATAAATACCTATTGACCATGGTTTGAAAAACAACAACATGCTAACATTGATTGGAGGAATTAATAATGTCAGAGGCAAACAATTCAAGTGAATTGAAGCATTCAATGCTCAGTTCTCGATTCAAATTCCTGTACTACACATTTGCACACTATAGTAAACCACAACAGTAATAGTTGTTTGTTCCTCCAAGTATGATGAGTTAGGATTACTTAGGTAAGAAGAGTTGTTTTTTAAGTGTGACGCCAGCTTTACTTCTATTCACATCTCCTAGGAAACCATGTGTGGGGACTTCAAAGCTGTGGTGGTGGAGGTCGGAGGTCGTGCGCACTACACAGGTGTGGCGAGCTTCATGCAGGAGAGCAATGATGCCCTCAGCCAAGGATTCCTTCTCAGATGAGCTGTGTCAAGCACATCCACATGTCTAAAACAGTGACGTAATGGGGGGGCTAGTCTCAGGAAATAGCCATTAATTCAGTATCTGGTGGAAATAAAAATTTCTCTGTGCAAATGTGAAGAAACACTCTGTAGCAGCATGAGATCTATTATATAAATTTCTCCAAGCCAATTAAGCTGAATAACACACTTCATTCAAGACAACAGAAAACTGTATTGTGAATGAGCTATAAATGATATGCTGGGCAGAGATGGCCTTGAATAGATCTTCATGTCAAGTCATGGATAGTGTGTGTTCAGTATATCAAACGAAAACAAATGTTTGCAAACACCAAACTAAACATTTGTAACATTTCACACAGACTATGCAACTGGAAAAGTTCAAAGGAAACGTGTCCACGTCTTTTTACCTGAATGCACATCAGAGCTGCATCTCTTCTAGTGTCTGTAAACCAGACAATGTTAGGAATGTGAAAAGTACAAGGCCTGTGAATCTAATAAAATGTTATATTTTTGCACAGAATATTTCTAGCAGTATATATGTAGAATTTCAAGTTTTTTTGTAATGCTGTATAACTGTTAAATTAACATGAAAAACAACCAAAGCAGTCCAATCCTGGTCAAAGTGAGTCAGCTGAAAACTTCTGCACTGTAACCAGTAGAGGTCAGTGTTCCACTTAAAATTCATTAGAAGTCATTGTTTTTGTGTTCATGGCACACACCAAAGTTATTACACAAGTGCATTTTTACAGGCTACTGTTACATTTCATCATTTATTGAGGTGAGGGTTTTGGGGGTTTTCCTCACGAACATAACACCAAACCAGTCCCAGAGAGCTTTCTGCAGTTTATTTGTGTCAGACCCAATTTATCATGGAAGGCCATTTTAAATTACAAAAGACCAATGGAGATTCTCTCACACTGTTAAAGAAAAACATTTTTGTACACAATTAAACAAGACAGCTGAAAGAAAGGACCAGGGGACAACCATGGGCTACGAGAAAACTGATGGAAGAGTATTGCATTGATTTGGTTAACATAGGCTACTTATCCTGTCATTTAAATAAGTCTACGTTTTGTGTTTGCTTTTCCATTATTGTGAATCCAGCAACATCAGAGGCAGAGAGTTTAACCCTTGCACCCACTTTGGCCACCCCCCCTCCCGTACAAAGCACAACCCCAATCAAAATTAGGTCCAGTAATGTTTGAAGACTCAGAACCACAACGGAAGTCCACATGGATCATACACAACTTACATGTCCGTTCTACAGTAATCCAGAGTCTTTGTTGACATTAGCATTAGTACTAAAACAAACAAAAATCAATATATAAAAAGTCTGTTCTTTTTTTTTTTTCTTTTTTTTTTTTGCAAAGTCAATCCCGTAACTGGGCACTTTTCTATATATTTTTTTTCTTTTCTCAGTTTACATTTGTAACTACTCTATGTAGAAAAAAAACGATTGATGCATAAAGTGTGCCATTGCTATGTCCTTTCCTTGTAGTAATATATATTCAAAGTTCTTTATAGGGGAACAACCAATAGAACCGTTGAATGGAAAGGTTCTAGCGCCAGCTCTGTCCCTTGAGGTCCAGACAGGAAAACCACTTCCTAAAGTCACGGTCCATGAACATCTGTGTGTGTGCGTGTGTGTGTGTGTGTCTCTGTGTGTCTGTGTGTGTATATGAGTGTGTTTATGTATGCACACGTCTCCTGTTAAGTGTTCTGGTCAAATCAAATTTGACCGCATTATCTTCAGGCCAGAAAACCAGCAGCCCTTTTTTGGTGCGCCAGCACGGTAATAATCAAATCTTAATCTTCTCAAAGGAAGACCTGCATCGAATAAAAACGGTGAGGTTCTCTGTGGCAGCCATCTTGTCAACAGATGGCCGCAGCATTTTTTTTTTTTTTAACCCTGCACAAAAGTCACTGAGGGGTGAAGTCTGAAACAGTTCCGACTCATCTTCCAGAGAATATGTTTATATATTTATACCTATATATCCTCCGTCTGCTCAGTCCCACTGGCAGGTACTGACACAAAGCATTCCCTGTCTTCAGTGGAAATCCTGAGCCAGCCTGTCCAAAAGGAGTGTCACATCTGTGTGTGTCCTTTCAGCCCCCTCCAGCAGGTGGCAGCACTGTCTAAAATAAAAAAACAGAGCAGGTTTGGAGTAGTGAAGAAGCTGAGGGGATCGTGGGGCTGGGGGTCGATGGTTGACATATAGGTGTCGTTTTGTGGCATCGTTTAGAAGTTGAGTTTGGTGACCGGGCGCTCTCTGCCCGTGTCCGTGCTCTGGCTGTTTATCCGCCGGCGGTTGCGTTTCATCTTGGACAGGTCCTTGTCAAAGACCTCTCCTGAGCGCAGCGCCGACACCAAGTCATCGAATTCGCCGCCGCCATCCTCGCCACTTTCCTTGGCCTTCCGTGCCTTGCGCTCCTTATCCCGCTGTTCCTTCATCTTAAAAGAAAGCGGGAAAAAAAGAGGAGCGAGGAGTTTATTGGACACTCTTCGAGAACGCTGACAAAAACAAGAATAATGCTGCTTTGCACATAGTTAATTCAGTCAGAAGAATGCCTTGAACTTTAGTGTGGAAAAAACAAGCATCCTGTTTGTTATTTGCTTTAATAGTGCTGTGAAGGACTGTCCTCGTTTTACTTCTTTTCGTGACATTGGGTAAAATACCCTCACGTTTTGCATAACAAGGTCTGCCTGTAAACTATTTACTCCCTGAATGCTCGAAATGATAGACTAGGGCCTTCAAAAACAGCTGAGGGCCTTTTTGTTTTAATTAATTTCAACCTAACTCAGCCGAGTGATCACGTAATGGTCGTTTTGGCTCTATGAGTGGAGGCAGGGTTGTTTTTTTGTTTTGTTTTTTTTTTGCATGTGGCTCTCACATGTTACTTTTGGACTGAGCATGGAGATGTAAGCTGTACCAGCCGGGCTACAATCAGCAGTTAAGGTTTGAAACATGCCGGCCTGGTAGCGTTGCTGCGACTTCAGCAGCCCAGCTATGCTGTTTTAACACGTCTGCTGCCCACGCAGTGGCTTAGAAACGGGGTGTGAGTGGTAGTCAATGCCAGAGGGCTTTAGGCTTGTCTGAATTACCTGCTCTTGTAGTACCAGTAGAAGAGCTTACAACACAAAGTGCATGGAAACTAAGGTGTGTGTGTGTGTGTGTGTGTGAGTGAGTGCGTGCGTGCGTGTATGTGTGTGCATGCGTTTGTGCTTGTGTCTCAAGTACTTTCAGAACTGGGAATTAACAACTCAAAGCACATAGGTGCCAAAATGTCAAGTGTGTATGTGTTTGTGCATGTGTGTATCTGAGGTATGTGGGTGGGGGCATGTACTGTATTTGTGTTAGTCTCAGTATAAATATACAGTGTGTGTGTGTGTGTGTATATATATATATATATATATATATACACACTGTATATATACTGTATACACACACACTGTGCAAGAAGCATAAAGCTCCAATGGCACGAGTCGCATAGATCTGTCAAATGACTGAAAGCAGAAAGTCAGCGGTACCTGAGCCTCCATGCGTGACCGGCGCTCCTCCTCCTCCTTGCGGCGTCGCATGTTCTCGTTCTCCTGCCGCGCCTCGCCAAAGGCCTGCAGGAACTGGTCAAAGATGCCAAAGAACTCATCCGGCTGCATTTTGCCGTCCTCCTCGCCAAAGTGCTTGATCGCCCGCAGATACTGAGGCAGGACGAGAGAGTGAGAGAGAGAGAGAGAGAGAGACGGAGAGAAGAGATCAGAAAAGGCCATGAGAGGGAGGGTATATAATTTCCCTAATTACTCTCACAGTCAGGTGTCCACATGAACCAATGTACTTTTCCACTCTCCTTCAACGCACACTGTGTAAACAAACATCTTAATTGAAGAGGCGTTTTATAATCTCAAAATTCCTCCCGCAGTGTCTACCTGGTGTCCAATGAATGGACCAAAACACAGGATGTCGCATGGTAGATACTCTGCTTCTGCTACTGTAAACACGACGACAAACGAGGGAGCAGAACCCACTCCACCCAGCAGGCTCAATAAAAGCACAAGCACAGCGTTTTAGGCACGCAAAGGTGCCAGTTAGCGCAGGTGGAGAGCGTCAGAAAGGGATAGAGATGAATAGGGGAGGGGGCTGAGCAGAGATTACGCACATTTGGCACGTTTAAAACGACACTGCCGCAGCCTGGAAGCTGGTGTAGATTAACCTTGTCACGCACGGCTGAACCCCGGGCGCCGGTAGCTAGTCCACGGGTGCCCTCGTTAACCTGCGTTTCACTGGCGACTGATTACAGCCCAAACATGGGGACTGGAGCAAGGGAGTGGGGGGGCAGGAAAAAAAAGGGGGGGGGGGGGTTGTCTGCCATAGAGTGTGACTGATATTTCTGTCACCTTGGCGAATTATGATGAGGGGATACAAGCGTTGTTGAGGTGGTGGTGCCATGCTGGGTTTAGATAATGTGTGTGTGTATGTGTGTGTGTGTGTGTTTGTGTGTGTTTGTGTTTCTGTGTGTATGGGAGAGGTACAGAGGTGAGTGATTTGATCCTAGGCTTGGTGTCTGTGTGTGTGTGTATTTGTGTGTGTGTGTGTGTGTGTGTGTGTTGAGGTTCTTCAGAAGATTTGGGAAATGAGAACACCTAATAAAAGGGAGCGTGCGCACACACACACACACACACACACACACACATACACACACGTCTTGCTAGAGCATTCCAGCTCTGTGTCCTGGTTCTGTACTGAAATGTTAGGATGTTGACAGAAACAAGAGAGGAGGACTCAGCAAGGACAGATGCTGTTTCACACACACACACACACACACACACACACACACACACACACACACACACACACACACACACACACACAC
>JASCQY010000048.1:7526072-7542565 GCA_030264315.1 Sardinella tawilis
AAAGTATGTTTCACATAATAAAACTAAGCACCGGGTAGGTGCAGGGAGAGAGAGAGAGAGAGAGAGAGAGAGAGAGAGAGAGAGAGAGGAGTGCACATTCTGCTCAACCATCCAATGGCCTCAATCTATCAGGAAGGGAAGCTGAGGTGAAGTCAAGTCTGGGTGAGGTTGCATTATGAGAACCTGCGGTAACAGGGATCCACTTAAACAGCTATTGTATGTTAAATAAGCGTAGGTAAGGCTCGGAAACTTTGTGCGAAAGCGCGGCAGTCATTGTTTACGTCAGCTTTCTGTGCAGGCCTCTGGCAAGCTTTCCTAGTGGCCTCCAACGAATTTATCGTCTCTGTCCGAGACAGAGTGGCAAAGAGTAGAGAGCTGGAGATGCTGACTGTCCTGTTTGTTATGGCCCTGATGGCACACAACACAAGGTCGATGAGAAGGAAGGAATGAAAAAAAAGAGAGGGAGAGGGGGAGAGAGTGAATCGAGGCCACGGTGTTCTTGAAAGGACTGGTCAAAGCGTTCCCCCAGAAAGTGTCCACTCATGCAGTCTCAAAGCACCCACTATCCCAGGCCTGGAAGAATGTGTGTGTGTGTGTGTGTGTGTGTGTGTGTGTGTCTATCGGGGGTGTGGGGGGGTCATGGCAGGACAAGTTGCCGCATCTGAACCCCCATAGGGAAAACCCTTAACCACACACACACTCACACACTCGCATACTCATACATGCAGAGATTGTTTCCCCTTTTTTCGGAGTTTGAAATGTGTATGTGGTTTATTGCCACTAACTGGTTGGATCGTATTTTGAAAAGCCGAAGGCCTCCCTTGACGGCCACTGGACAACTTTCCCTGCTACAGTCGAGCTCGACTTGCTCGATTTCAACCTCCACCTACAGGGATGCTTTTCTGAAGGCCCCATTTAACACTGGGCTTTTTGTGCAGTGCAAAATATCCAAATAGCTCCAGCGAGACATCTGGTTACAACAACCATTCTTCTGCTAACATTCTCTTCATGGTTCTCTCTCTTCCTTTTCCTCTGCCTCACTCACTTGTGCTCTCGCTCTCTCTCCCTTCCTCCCTCTCGCTCTCTTTCCCTCCCTCCCTCACCATCTCTCTCTCTCTCTCTTCCTCCCTCCCGCTCTCTTTCCCTCCCTCCCTCACCATATCTCTCTCTCTCTCACACACACACACACTCAACTCTCTCTCTCTCTCTCTCTCTCACACACACCTCTCTCTCCCTCTCTCCCTCTCTCTCTCGTTCTATTTCTTTCTCACACACACACACACACACACACTCAAACGTACACACACAAACTTGTTTTGGCCTGAGTACTTGTACACCCATGGAATGTGACCGACAGAGACTCCTCACCATCATAGAGTGTCCCAGGAGAGGAGATAAAGGAATGTGGTTAAAAAAAAAAAAAAAAAAAAAGATTAAAGCTCCCAGGGCTGGATGCTGATGCAGGCTACATTCTCACAGCCTTGCACAGATTTGGCCAGTGGAGGATCATGGGATACAGAGAAATGGTGGGCCAGAGGGGCTCTGGAGAAGCAGGGGTGGGCCTTGTAAAGAGCTCCACACACAGCTAAGGTGTTCCCCCAAGTCAACGCACACCATAGACAATCGCATTACACGCTGGTGTTGACACACACACATTCTCTCTCTCTCTTGCTCTCTCACACACACACACACGCAGAGGATGTACACACGAAGGCTATGCATGCACAGACTTGATTTACAAGCATGGAATCCCACTGAATGGTAGACATGAAGGAGGGCTCACGTGAGTCTCTAACTTTACGGTTCCTTGTGTGATGAAAGGGTTGCTCCCATATGGTCGATTTGACACGGCTGGGTAGGAGACCAAGCACACAACATGGGTGCACGACACACCGAATGACTATAAAAATGGACATAAACAAGACATAATCTTGGATAGCCTCCAGTAGCTGACATTTTAAACATGGCCTAGATTCATGCAGGTCCTTACCACTCCTCACAGGTTGAGACATTGTCATGCAGTTGAGGAAATTTTACAGTTTAAGTAAAAAAAAAATGTATGAATTGTATGCAAGAAAAAACACTAAGTCAAGGACTTTCCTGTCCGATGACTATCAGCACCTTTCAACTGCATAGGTCAATCTATCGACTGAGTGGCTCCAACTTAGTCTATGAACTTGCATGCATGGATTTTCTTAAATGGCATTTGAAAGCCCGTGAGGAAGCTCGCCCTCGTTCAATTAACTTAGTTGCAGCAACAATGTGAACTAGAACACAAGGGAGGCAAAACGTGTGACGTTAGGCTGAGCCTATGATGGTGCACTTTGGTGACAACTGAAAGAGAGCTTGCACTGTAAGTGGACTTGAAAGCTGAGTGAACGACAATATGCAACAGCCAAAAAACAAAGATTTAGCTTGTGAAGAAATAACGGAAATCACTGCCAGTCCAACATTTTATAAAGAATATTTGGCGAATGAAAAGACCTTTTCATTGAATCTAAATTTAGGTTCCACTGGTTAGGCTAACGTTACACTGTTACTAAGATCAGATTCCCAATGAAACCCTTTGGAGTCCACACTGTCAGGCGCTTGAGGCAACGTTAAGTTACAACTCTGGTTACAAATGAAATGACTAATCACCATTGACCGAGTAGCCTAAACATGCGTAACGTTACCATGTCATGGTTAGGCCTACTGCGTGTTGTAGTAGAGGCCAGTAAAGTTTGCAAATTAATGCAAATCACCGTCTCATTAGTCAGCTGACTGGAAAACTCAGGTAACTTAACAATCCGACGATGAAAACTTTCACAGCATGCATAATTTAAAAAGTGGGAGAAGATACGTTTCCACTTAGTTATCCGCCGTCTGCAATATTTAGAGTGTTATCGAAACGATGCGCATGGCTTTTTATAAAGGTGATTTGTTCATCGTAAGTTAGCAAACTGCTCCAGTTGTAGTTTCTTCCCTACATTTTACCACTTCACT
Source organism: Sardinella tawilis (assembly GCA_030264315.1). NCBI lineage: Eukaryota > Metazoa > Chordata > Actinopteri > Clupeiformes > Clupeidae > Sardinella > Sardinella tawilis. Next base: position 7,529,058 of record JASCQY010000048.1, read on the forward strand.
CGGTGACAGAGATGCCTGTTCAGTTGTTCGCTGCTGCAGTTCGCTGGAATTTCTCTTCCAACGGATCGAATGCTATTTCAAGTTCGTATTTTGCAACTACTTTTGACCATTAAAGCCGCGAGTAAATAAACTTACCTTTACCGTTGTTAGTCCATCACTTAGTCGAACTCCGCTTTCATGCATTAAAAGGCAATAGAATACGGCTTCAGAGTCCGCAGAGTATACAATCGACTGCCACAGGTGACATCATCCGTTTTGCCACACAGCCATTCGCGCATGGACAAAGGATGCCTTTCCCAATGTTTCATGGGAGTTGTAGTGTAAGGAACATCAGGAAAGTCCCCTTCCAAGTAGTTCCACACATTTTCTGTTTTGTTTGGGTTTTTATCCAGGTAGATGTCAGAGTTTTCATACAAAACACATACATGGAACAAAACAATCCTCAGTGGCTTCATTAAAACATACATTTCTATAAGCCTGTTCCTTATTTTCATTCTGCGTAAGATTTGAGTGCCCTAGCCTATACTTAGATTCTCTTGTGCTTTGTGGTAAAACAAATCAAGTTGTATTCCATTTTAGCTTATTTTCTGCATTGCAATGTCAACTTAATCTGATCACATAGCCTAATTTACAGTTAGAACTAAACTTAGCCATGTTGTGAGCTCTGACATGGCCATGTTCACTCTATTTCCACATTAGCCTACACTGACCATTTCCAAATGCACTGTCACTCAAGACTGAATGTGAACCTAATCTAGACTGAATGTGAACCTAAGACAGATAAGAACCTTAAAATGCAACAGCTGAACGTAGCCACTAGGCACCCTTCAAATTTCTGATCAGCAGACCAATATTATGGTAGGTTTTCAGCTAGTCTAAGGGTTGACACTGTGAATGCCCTATTTCTATAGGTAGAGACTCCTACTGTCTCTCCTAAATCACCCTGCTGACTACTGCAATGAGATTATTAAGCCTCAGTCAGTGCTCCCTCTCTTTCCTATATGGCCTCTTCTGTTCCTCAACCAGATTGAATTAGGGGAAGGCAGGCAGGCAGGCAGGCAGGAAGGCCAGCGAGGACTGGAGCTCACAGTGATATTGCATTTGCCTGCTGGACCCTTCAGGGACAAGGGGCCCAAAGTGACTTTGACAGAGGCCAAAAGTGCAAACCCTGGAAGTTTTCACAATTGAAACAACAGACAACCACAACAACAACAACCAGGACGACAACAACAACCACAACGACAAAAACGCAGAGACAACATTTCCTCCAGACAGCTAAACTGCATGATGATGGTATGGAGTCACTGATATATAATTGAGTGAAAGCCCCCAAAGGAATCTGAGGCTTTCCTCCTCCTTAAAGATATCTCATAGATGGAAATATGCTCCCTTTGGCGAGGGTTATTTTGAGCATAAACATTCCTGCTGGAATGTGCTGTCTGCTGTCAGTGTCCTTTGGCAGATGTTTACCACACATAATTTATCACAAGGGAGGGCAAAACAGGATTTCAAATCCCATTCAGTACTTTTAATGCAATTACACATGTTAAGTGCTTTCTATCTACCACATAAAGAGTTAAGAGCGTGGCCGAACAGGTTACTGAGTTTACTGTAATGCACCAGAACACCCATTTTCGCAGCGCCATGGTTTCAAAATAAAAACAAACCCTAAAACAGAGATCCGGAGGAGTGAACAGCGCAGGATCAACGAGCATACCGTACACGACGACGACTCCTCCTCGCCCGAACCATGTCCGAAAAAAAAGACATAGACCTGACAGGAGCTTCAGAAAAGAGTTTTCAAAAAGAACCTGGAAAGAATTCAATAGCTCTGGCTGCCCAGATCCCTTAGAAAACCTCATCTGGCTTTGGAGGGGGAGAAAATGAGTACAATGCGAGTCAGGAAGCCGTGAGACGGAGTAAGCTCACCAAGATCAAGTGGAAAAACATTCCAAAGCCCATGTTATTACTAATAACATTAATAAGATGGCATAACCTTGGCGCTTTCTATTTGTGTCTGTGGGAGTAAGAAAAAAAAGACATTGCGGTGAAGTTTCTTTTTTTTTTTTTTTCTCCCTGAAGCTGAGTATTTGGACTGTACTCCAACCATGCTTTATATTATGCCACATTGTGTCCACATGTAGGTGTAGCATGTGCATGTTTGAATGGACCTGTTCAGTTATACCATATATGTGCCAAGTGGTTTAAGGGACTATTCTGCGTCTCAAGTAACCTGACAGAGGCTGGGGCTTCTGGCTTGGCGGCAGTAACTAGACCCCAGTAAATACAGTAGCAAGCATTATGGAGTTTACAGTCAAAACATGGCACACACGGTGGAACAAAACAAAATGTCCTCTGTGGCTGACGTTGTTCGTCATTGGTGATAAATCTCAAATTCCAGTGATGCATGGATCATGAGAGGATGCATTCACTTCAATCAAAAACCATCACTGTCAATCACCAGTCTTATTTCTCTGTAATCCCTTGTCAACAGATTTAATTATGTACAAGAACAGGAGAAACATTATGGTTTATTTCCCAAAGTCAAACTTCGCTGGCAAACGCTGCCCAGAGCCTTTCATGGCTTCATTTCCATCTTCCTGCAGTGTAATGTTGTTTGACGCATTCAGTTTAGAGGGAACTACAAATCTGCTTCTCTATCATATTGGCTTGACTTCCTGTCTCTTTGGAGTATCTACTTTTTTAATGTGCTCCAGCCATGTGTTGCCCCCCCCCCCCCCCTCTCTAAACACACACCACACACACACACACAATACAGTTCTTTTTGCTCTCAAACTAGGGCCATTTTGCAGACAGGCCAGGTGAAAAGATGTGAGGAGGAGGAGGATAGATGGGTGGAAGGATCTGGATTTACGAGCACAGGAGCTCAGAGGTCCGGCGACGGAGAGGTCTTGGAGAAGTCTCGTCACTCTCTAAGGAGCCAGCTGTTCATATAGTGTACAGGTGGTCAGGGTGGCCGGGCCAGCATACGTGGAATGTCTGCTCTCCCTTTTTCCTCAGTAGTGATGTCTATTGTGCACATCTACTAACAAACCTCTATAACTTCTGCATCCCAGATGACTTTCCTCCAACCTGGTGGACCACTCTTTCACTTCCTTCACTTTGTGCAGGGACTGGACTGGACACTCTCGACCTGCATACATTTTTACTTATTTTGTGGTGGGTAGGACTTTGTTTGAACTTTAAACCTATTGGTTCTGCCTTCACTAGGCAGACTTCACTATACTTACACACTACTAGAAAATGTAGTTGGGGAAACCAAAGTCATAGGAAAGTAATATGATGTTGGACTGTGGCAAAATACAATACTGAGCAGAAGTCCTATGGCAGCGCTAGTGTTTTCCTCTGTCATCACAAGCAAGCAGATAAGGTCATGATGTAGACTTACTGACTTTGAGGCAGTATATCTCCAGAAAGAACTGGATCCTCTCCAAATATCTGGTCTGTCAGTGGAGAAAAAAAAAGAAAACTTAATGTAAAACTGATATTGTTTTTGGATCCGCATGTTTATACTGTTACATAGGTTTTAATGTGAGAGGACATTCTTATCATGGGTGGGTTAAAAGCTATACATACATGTATTGATGTTTTTACAGCAGAACATATGGCCTAACGTATCTTAGATTCCACTTGATAATCGCAGAACGTATGCATGCTTTCCCAAACCAGAAATAATATTTAAAAAGTGTTTCGTAAAAATCCTTTGGAACTTATTACCGGTGGTGAGACATACCCCTGAGAGCAGGAGAGAGAAAGAAAGAAAGAAAGAACGAGAGTGAGTGAGAAAGGGAGAGAGGGGCCCTAAGTTGGGAAATGTGAATGAACCGTTAAGTGAATCGGTCAGAGGTAAACGCTGCATTTCCTCTTCTGCTCCATCAGCGATTGAATGCAATGTACGACGGCAGCTGTGTTTTCCTCTTTCGGTGGTGGAATCCAATAAACAACACTGTGAAAAGACCTACCTGACTTTAAAGAGTTCTGCCGATACACACACACACACACACACACGCACACACACACGCACACACAAAGAGAAAAGGAAAAAAAAAAAGTCAAGCTTCCCCAGAGGTCTGGTCCGCTAAGCGATTCTCCGCCTGTCACAGTGCTTCTGAGAAGGGGGCAAGAGGGGCCTCTCTCAGCGGGGTAGCTGATGGTCAAAGCCACAGCATAAACAGATGACAGACTCAGGAATGGTCACTGCGGAGCGCTGCGCTGATCCAGTGGGCCAAGATAACCATCCAAACGCACTGCGGGCCTACCTACAGTACAGTACTGCCACAAGAGGAAGTGCAGCAGGGTTGGACAGGAGCCTCTGAAAGGAGCAGAATTATTCCTCTGAAATAAAATCTTGAGCTGCTTCTTGTCCTATTGGAACCTGATATCAGCTGAGCATAAACAAATGCCTTTACACATAGAGATACAGTTAAAACATTCATCTTTCTTAAAGCCATACTAGCCTACTAGAAGTCGTTCATTGGATGGAGGGTAGAGACTTAACCGAAGAAAAACAGTTATGTAAAGAAATGTTAAACCGTTTACTCGAGGACGCCGCCAATTTTGCACTTGTCACTCCGCATTCCTTTACCACGGACACAGGCATTTCATCTATGTCTACCTGAGGACACGTGCAGTGTTTGGACATGACGATGTGCACAACGTGCTCTAGCCTAACGCACTTCAAGCATACTTCAGCATACAGTACTTCTCCCACCACACATTCCTCTCAGTTATCACATCTGTGGGGTACTTTACATGCCTGGCGGATCAAAGCATATGGATGTTGATGTGTTGGCTAAGGGATAATTTTCTGACAACCATGACCACAGGTGATAAAACTGAAGATTCTTCCTGTGGAGAACCGTGTTGTGCAACTGAGAGAGTTCAATGTGACTTCTTGGCCTTCCAAGCCTTTGCTGTTGTTTCTGATTGCTGTAGTACTGCTCATCTTGACTGACAAGTGGTACAATTTCTGTTAAGATATTCAATATACAAACAAAAATGTCCATTCCATGTGTCTGCAATGGGCCCATATTCACTGTGCTGCTATACCGAATTTCTGACCTGCAGGGATGAAGACGACGCTGTTTGGGGCGGTGGGTGGATTGTGGGGGCAAGTCCAAGCTGAGAGGCATGTGACTATGGCGACTATGATGGGTTTCTCTGTCTCCAAAGTCAGTGGGCAGCTCAGAGAGAGAGTGTGTGTTAGTGTGTGTGTGTGAGTGTGTGTGGGGGGGATTGGAGTTTTTCGGTGAGGGGGTGGACTGGCCTTCTCTCCGATGCGATAATTGACTCTTTGTTTTCTCTCTGCTCTCTGAGGTGCTCGTCTCCAACTTGTTATCACATGCCGAGTTGGCTTGACCTTCCTAGTGGACGTCCATGGGGGAGGGGGGGGGGCTGAGAGGATGGGGGGCAGAGAGAAAGAGAGAGAGAGAGAGAGGGAGAGAGAGAGACGGTGGGAGTTTGCTTACTGATGGCTAAAATTGATGCCCTGTAAGGGTGTCTACGGCCAGGGGCTTAAGAACTAAACTAATTTCCCAGCACCCTCGTTCATCATGCTGTCACTAGAACTCCAGACAAAAGGAGATTCTCATCTGACGAATTTCACACATCATTTTTTTTTTAATTCTACACACACACACACACACACACACACACACACACACACAGATATGTCAAATACAACATTTCAGTATGAGATTCTACCAAAGCACTCAAATACCCCTTTATGACATGTATACACAGGATTTTTATTCAGACATCTTACTTAACAATAAAACTACCTCCATTCATTAGTGACCAGATGCCCTCTATTGTCCAGGGGAAAGTCCCATGGTGAAGGCCTGTCTCTGGTAGAAATAAATAAATAAATAAATAAATAAATAAATAAATAAATAAATAAATAAATAAATAGAATGCATTTTCATTCATATATATGTATTGTCAAAAAACGGTAAACATCCCTGGTTCAGAAATCTAGTGACCTTTCAACCAAAGGTGTACACATACCACACACTTCCACTAGATGTCCATGCATACATGTACATCCTACATGCTCCACTGTATACAGTACGCTTTACACCCTCTGTCTCCATGCTGCATTCACAGCATCCACTGCAGTGACCTCCCCCTCTGCACTGGAGATGAGGGCAGACAATGGCAAAGGCAAACCTCTCTCTCAGGTGGGCACCCTGCTGGCTCACACCAGAGGGAGCTTTGACTGATATTGAGCAAGACAGATAAGTGCACTTAGTGGAGACAGCACTGGGCAGAGAGAGAGAGAGAGAGAGAGAGAGATAGAGAGAGAGAGACAGGAAAAAATAGAGATGAGAGTGAAGGAAAGGTCAGACTGGGTGCTTTTGCGCTTGGTCATCTTACAAGGATTCTAAACTTAAGACAGTGTGTGTGTGAGAGGGAGAGAGAGAGAGAGAGAGAGAGAGAGAGAGAGAGAGAGAGAGAGAGAGAGAGAGAACATTTGAAGCGAAGGTGAGGTCCATCTACTGCCTGAGCTTGAGTTGTTGTTGTGTGGATGTGGACTGTTACTGCCCACATGAGTGTTTTCCTCATTTTTTCCCCTAAAAAAAACAACAAAAATCTCAATACTATAGTATCCTATTTTAAAATACTGACCACATTTTCCAACGCAGATATGGGTCTGCATGTTACCAGAAAAACAGGAGGATGTATGCATGCCCGAAGCATAGACTATGTAAACTATAGATGAGCAAAAACAAAGGCCATGTCATTCCAACCAAAGGCTGCACGATTTCCTCCCCAGATCTCCCAAACCTGGCTTTCTTCCAAGATATTTCAACAGAGCATATCAGTTTACATACTTTCTCAGAACACATTCTTGACATATCAGTGTTAAGTCTGTGTCTAGTCTATTTGAAATTAGAAAAGCACGCAGCACGGCCTGATGTCACTTCTCTGAATTTCTGTTTGCTTAATGTTGGTCAATAAATCACAGTTGAGCTCAACTGCACTTAGACTCCTCAGATCTGTCTTACTTTGTCACACGGGGCTGTATATTTGAGAGCACGTCGGGGGAGAATAATGGCTCGCATAAGTGGTCCTAGATAAGAGAGGGGACGGAGGGAGAGCCTCCTCTGCCATGGTAACTTATCACGCGTCCATGGGGAGGCCCGTGCCGGTCTGTTTCCCGTCAGATTTCCGACATGGGGGCTTATCCCACCCCTAGCGACCCCCATCCCATACCCCGCCCCAACTCCATTTCCACACGTACTTCAACAGGAAATAGCCATCTTTTGTATGAGGAGATTTGAAGTATTCTGCGGGTTTTTGTCGTGTTAACACCAGATATCATTTGAATGTAATCTGGTGTCGATGCTGATTTTCGTTTGATCACAGTACCAGATATCACAGAATAAAGACAGATGTGTTTTAAGTACACCATAAACATAAAGTGTCACAAAGTTTTTTTACAGAGTAAAACTGTATTTCAGCCATAATTTAAAGTACTGTGTTTAACACTTGGTGTTTAATTCCTTAATTTCCTTTGAGATTAATAAAGTATCTCTATCAATTTATCTTATGGCATCAATGGGAGCAGAAACTGGCATACTCCATTGTTTATAAAAACAATCATATTCTGACTGATTTTCAAGGGATAACCACTGTTGGTTTAGACCAGGAAAGCCTATTTGAGAATAAGAAACCCTCTGTAATGGGTTTTGGCCCAAAATGTGAAAAAATGTCGGAGCTTCAGTGAAACTGATTAATCCTGAATCTAATATAATCAATTTTTGAGTGTACACAGCCGGATAGCTGACCAAACCCCATTTTCATTTGGTTCTGCTTCTGGAAGGTAAAAGAAACACTAGAACTGCACTTTGGTCTTTTATCCCAACACCTCAATATGCAATGCAATGTGCAATGCACTGATGCACAGATCAAAGCAGAGGGGGGGGGGATGCCCAAGCAACTCAGAGAGAGCCAATCACAATGAATAATTAATGGATGCAGTCAGAAGCAAAATTGCTGGGTATTTAGATATAACCCTTAAATAAAATTTAAGACTGCTTACCATCTGGTGAGGAGACTACTCCCATCCCATATTCCTAATGTTTCTACCCTACACAGCTGCCGCCCACACCCTTGGGATTATGGGAATGCCAGGCTTCCACAGAACCCCCAAGGGCTCTTTGTGAGCTCATCTGTGTCTCCTCACCCTCAATTAAGCAGACATCACTGTCAAATGATACCCCATGATGGTCAACCGTATGCGTAATTGTGCCAGGTTTGGTTTGCGCTCGCCATATGTTTTCTTTTCATTTCATTTGGGTTACAGATCGCCACCAGTGCAGATAAAGGTGTGGGCTTTGAGATTCCAAAGCTGTTTTGCTTGTAGCCTATACTCACTTTGTTTTTGAAGAGGTAGTTAAGATTTATTTTACAATACACTCCATACCGACAGCAAAAATTACGTGGCCTTAGGTTTAAAGTTGTGACTTGACTTGACATTTTTAAATGTTACAAATGTCGCAATGTACCAATACGCTAAGGGAGTAGGGGGGCAAATAATACTGGTTAAAAATTATCTGAGAAGTTATCTGACGAAAATAAAGTTGACAAAATGTGAGGTTCAGTGAGGCGCAGCTGTCTTCAACATCCGTCCACCTGACACCAAGTCTGAGCTGAAATTCTGAGCTCACCGTGTTGTTTTTTAAAGGCGGCGACTGATTAATGTGTTTGAGTATTTGGGCTTTTCTCCTCCATCACCGGGCGAACAGCAGGCTAGTTGTCCCCGAGGGCCCGTGGCGCGAATGAAGTCCTCCGTTTACCTCAGGCGCAGGTTGATGCACGCGTCGCACTGGCACGCGCTCACTGGTCTCCATAGAGCCATCAGTCAGCACTGCCCGGAGGCGCATCTGTTCCCCAAATCAGCAAGCAGGAGACCCCTGTGCACTTTATTGGTCTGGCGTCTATTCACGCTAGTTGACATGGTGAGCAAAACAAAGGGTAGGCCTACCTTTTCAACGGCTTTTGTGGGCTACTCTGTAATTTATTCATTTATCAAGGGGCGGGGGTGATGGTCCTTGTTGAGGCTGTTTAACCTAAAATAAAATTCACCACGACCGCAACTCTGTTTAATCTAAGTTGATCTTAGAAACTGGGCATGTTGTCGCGTACACAAATAATAAACGGCTGTGGGTTTTAACATCTGAGAGCATTTCGTCTTCATTCAGCAAACATCCCATAAACAGAAAGAGACCTTAATTCCCTTGATCGATATATTTTCACTCATTCTGACCTTTCATGTTGTTGCCCCGTTCCGTCTTCACGGCTGTAAGACAAGAGAGAGACTAGGCTACCCTGTACTGGTAGAACCAAAAACAGCATTGGTCATATATTCACTCAAAAAGATAAAAAAGAAATAATTTCACTTGCCATGCCAGAACTTTTTTGTTTGTTTTATTGTGCACATGTATATAACGGGTCAAGTGAGGTACCGTATTCTTATGCCAAACAGAACCCCACAGGGCAGTAAAGTCATACAGCAGAAAGAAATGTCCAAAAAAAAAAGGGTGGGGGGTCAAAACTTTTTTTTTTAATCACAGTATCTACAGAACTCCACAGTAAAGCTTTTTTGCTGCCACTCAGGCAGGGTACAAATCTCATCTCACAAGACTTGTGTGTGGAGGAAGGGCTGAGGGTGGTACAATGTAATGTAATGCAACATTTTAAAAAATAATGTAAATAAAGCGATGTAAATACAGAGTGAAGGGCGAACCTTCACATTAGCTTGTTTAGAAGAGCTTCCAGTGGTATTTGTTGCTCAAGTGCTCCGTTAGTTTGACTACACACACATACAGGCACTCACACAGCATCTTTCTGTCTCACTCCCACACACTCGTGCGTAGTGTCGTCTTTAAAAGATTCGGGACTGAATTTAGAGGTAAAACCCCCATTCTAGCTGTCAAAATACTGTAGGTGTTGACAAAAAAAAAAATCACTCTCTCAAAATTCTCACAACAAAACCAGCCTTATTTAAGGTTTTTAAAGTAAACGTCTTCCATATGGTATGGTAACACGTACACTACACATTTCACCTGTTAAGAATTCTGCCAAGAAATAAACTAAAATGCCACACACGCTTCACACATAACCCAGAAAACACCCATTCATCTATCAACTTGTCCAAGCAAACACGTCCTATATGCAGACTTTTTCTTTGTCCCTTTCTCCAAATGCAGCAATGATTTAAAGGAGGACTCCTGTTGTTTTGACATGCTGAATGCCATACTGTAGATCGGTACGAGGGAGAGAATTTGGCAAAACGTAGAGCGAATAGTGAAAGGCAACCAACACCAACTGAAGGGAGCACAGGACATGAACAAAACTGAAAGTTCCTTGTGCCCCTCGTCAATTAGCATCGGCTGTGGTTTCGTAAATTCGGTCTACGTTGCACCAAATTCTCTTGCTCTCGTTCCTACTGACAGCTCTCAGCAACATCAAACAACAGCATTATTGACGTATTATATTTCTCCTTTAATGCACTTTCACACTGGAAGCTAGCTAGCACACGCACCCAAAAACTCATTCTTCTACTGGTGTCTCCTTTTCGAGAGGCACGCCTTTGAACGCACAGCACTCCAAATCCATCTGGCCTGGTCTCATGAACTTATTCTGGTGACTGAATATTAAAAACAAACAAATGTGTAGTCAATGTGCAGACTACCTCTCCTCTAAAAACACATAAAATGATGATGAAGGAAAGAGAGAGAGAGAAACGAGAGAGAGAATCACGCAGCACTGAACGCCTACACAAACGCTCTGCACTGGAATCCAAAGTGCGTGGTCAGTGTGTGACTAGAGAGGAGAAGGAATGGAGGAAACGCTAGAGAGGAGAAGGAATGGAGGAAACGCAGAGAGGCGCGTACGCTTTAGTTCCAGTCTTTATCTTTTTACGACGCGACATAAAAGGTGGGAGTATCAGGTCTGTGACGGGGTGGGGTTAGTAGAGTCCGTTGAGGATGTGGTGGAGTTGTTGTCATGGTAGTGGAGAGAGGAAGGAACACGAGAGGTGAACTTGTTCTCAGCTTGCCTGATTTGCTTATAGTGTGAAGTCTTTTCAGTGTTTTTAGTGTGTGTGCGTGTGTGTTGAGGAACTGTATGTGTGTGTTGACGTGTGTGTGTGTGTGTTTGGAGTGAGATGATGACATGGAACGCTGTTGATCGTCTTCCCCGCCGGGTGGCTCTGGGCCTTAGCAGCGTTGGGGTCCCCCCCCACCCCCACCAGAGACTGAGGCCGGAGCTGAGGCAGGGGCAAAGCAGAGTATGGGGCTGGGCACGTGGGGGGGCAGCAGTTTGTCTCATCAAGGACCATCCACACCCACTACCCAGAGTTGCAGTCCGTCGCCTGGGGTCCAGAGATAGAAAGGGGGGGGGGGGTGCGGAGTGGGTTGCTGGCGAGGAGGGTGGCACTATGCCAGACAAAGGGCGAGGGGTTGGCGAGAGGAGTGGCACTACGCCAGGGACCGCTGCCTTGGCTTTATTCTGGGATACAACTGTGAAAGGAAGAGGGAAGGAGAGAAATACTAGATTAGACAGGAAAAACTAAAAAAAAAAAAATGTAAATCTAGATTATCTAAATCCCAATGTCCTCCTATACAACCCCCTCCCCACCCCCAGACAAAAAAGGTCTGTGCCTCAGTGTGTTCAATATTCCATGTGTGTTAATTTTCACTGTTCTGTTTGTGTGTTTGTGCATTTCATACAGTACGTGTATGTTCAAGACCTAATGATGGTCATAATATCCACTATGTAATTTCTAAATCACTGTCTGCCGACAGGAGCCCCATAGAAGCAGGGTGGTCTACTCAATCTCTCACCCCCAGCAGGTTGCGGGGCACGTAGCCCTCTTTGTCGTTGAGGCGCGCCCACCACCAGTCCGTCTCGTTGTCGTCCTTGCGTCGCAGGATGGTGATGGCGTCGCCCTCGTGGAAGGACAGCTCGTCGCTGCTCTGCGCCTCGTACTCCCAGAGAGCGTAAACCGTGCCCTTGTTCATCACGCCAAGCTTCTCTTGCACGCCTATAGACATTGACACACACACACACACACACACAAACACAAACACAAACACACACACACAAAGAAAGGATTGGAAAAATTCTATTCAACAAAAGACAGACAAAGGCTCAAATACACCACCAAGAGTAAATTATTACGATTCTGTCTGAAATCTACTGGGTACTTTCATATATCACCAGCATTTGGCTGTCGGCAAGTGCCAATTATGAGCATATTGTACACTAATGAAAAAGGCAGAATGAAGACAAGAAAAACGTTCCCATGGGCAACCCTCCCCATCATGGACAGCATTAACCTCACAGATGAAGAAACTGAGCTCAGCTGATTCTGGTCTAACGGGACAGTAAAGCCCATGGCAGTGAGGTGAGGCTAGCGTACCGTAGAGGAACTGGGAGCACTGGATGTAACCCTCCTCCATCTCCTCACACTTGTCTGCTGCCGTCTCCACGTCGCTGATGGTGGTGGCAAAGATGGCCGCCCCCGACTCCACCAGCAGCTTGCACAGGTGGACACTGTTGCACGAGGCAGCGCAGTGCAGCGGCGTCCTGGTCACATGACACAAAACAAGCCAATCAGTACACACTTGCTATATATTACAATGATATTATAACATACATGCAACTTCATGGACAATGAAGTTGAATGAGTGAATGAGTTTATTGGTCATTTGTCATAACCAAAGGGTAGGAGCGGAAGATACAGCTTATATGATTGTGAAATAGTGAACTTTTCACGGAAATTTGAATGATGATTTCAGTTGATGCTTTGAAGCTAAAGGAAAAGCTCGGCCATCTACCCTCGGAAAGAAAAAAAAAAAAGGACTCAGCGAAGGAAGTCAGTGATGTCTCACCAGCCATCGCTGTCTGCAGCGTTGACATTAACTCCAAAGTCCAGCAGAAACTTGACTATATGATGGTGTCCGGCACACACGGCGTTGTGTAGAGGCGTGATTCCCTCGTCGTTGGGCTTACTGGGGTTCTCCACCTGGGTGTTAAGGAACCGAGAAAAACAGTCAGAGAGAGAGAGAGAGCAGAGCTTTGTGGGAAGAATCTAGCAGACATGAGGTTTCAGTAATCCATATCCACCCTGTGAGCAGAGTGGATCGATATCCATTGGACAGGAAATTAACAGTTGTGGAGATTCATCTCCTTAGCATGTGGGCTCTAGTGGCCGAGAGTCTATTTCATTCCACTGAATGTGCAGAGCACACTTGCTCCACAGTGTGGCGTGTGGCCATATATCCACTGACCATATTGGACGCTTATGCCCACAGCCAGCAAATACAAAGCAAACGCTGCACTTTTAAGTTTAACTTCCAGCGTAGCTTGACCACAAGTTGGCTTCTGGTTTCTGTTTGATGGCTTTAGCTTAGCACAGTTGCTGTAAACCAAGGGAGCCACCTAGCATGTAAGCTGGCACCCTTGGTTTACAGCAA
>JASCQY010000048.1:7572097-7590994 GCA_030264315.1 Sardinella tawilis
ATTTTTTTCACTGTTTTAAGTCTGGGGGTGACCGAGACTGACTTAATTTCATGTTTGGGTGGAATATTCCTTTAACATAGCAATGGAAGTCTATGGTACCAAATGAAACATCATCAGATTTACTTACAAAGCACTTTAAAATGAACCTAAAAATTCACCACTTTTAGCTTGATGCTAATGGTACCATGACTTCCAGTGCTAAGCTATGCTAATAATGTCAATCTAAGTACTGAACACACTGAAAACGCATACCAAAAAAAGGTGGTGTGTTGCTTTAAAAGGAGATACGGCATCTTTGCCTGTTCTTCTATGGTTATCTGTGTTGTTAACTAACTGTGTTGTTAGTTGTTAACTAAATCTGGATCCTCAGACACACACGACAACAAACCATGCATTCCTTCCTTCAACCCAATCCAATTCTCCAAGGACGGACACACCCCTCATCTGCCGTTTGTGAACACAACCCTGGGAAGGAGGGGGGGGGGGGTGTCAAAGGATGGGGTTCAAACATTCCTGGGTGCAAAACAAAACAAACCCGAGTTGCGCAACACGTTCCCAGCATGCCGTGTGCCTCCCCGGGTATCTGCGCTTCAGAGGCGAGAGAGAGAGAGTGGTTTGATCCCACTCTTCTCCTGCTCAGAGCTGCCTTTTAAGTTGCACTCTGTGGGATGATAAAGAGTCCTCGCTCTCAGTTGGCGGCACTGGGTCAATTTCCATCGAGCCTTTTCAGAGAGAAAGCGGCACCTACGCGTGCAGCAACAAAGGGAGTGTACAGTAAGTGCTTTGCCTCTTTAGCAGGTAAAAATGAAGTGAAAGGAATCAGAACGCTCTGTTCTTCTCTCAGTGTACAGGCAGAGGACCACACACACACACACACACACCAACACACCTACATAAAAGAGATATTGCTTTTTTTATCAACACCTCATCAGACCTAATGTCACTGATGGTTACTGATGGTGAATTTATGGCCTGAACTAACGCACACACACACAGACAATTAGCACTAACCATCAGCCAAACACTTGCAATAAGTAATAAGTGTAATAAGTGTCCATCTGTCTGCCAGCAGCTGGTAGACAGAAGTACTGCTTCTGAAAAAGCACACTGACAGGAAGCTGGGCTGACCGGACACGGGGCGACTCACCGTTGCCACGCCACACCTCAGCCAGGTGGCAGCCGCTCTCGCCAGGCTCCTTGCAGAACTCCACCACATCACGGCAGGTCGTCTCCGGGGTGATGGGCACCTCCGACACCGCCTGTTCACCATCGTTCAGGTACACGGTCAAGATCATCTGCAACAACGAGGAGGAGGGGCAGGGAATGAACGAAAGAGAAAAATGGAAGATGCATGTCATTATACAGTTCTGAAAGAATGTTATTTACAGCATACTGCACACTGGTTCTTTCCAGTGGTTAATAAACAGCTGTTGACCAATTCATTTAAACGGCCATCAATAGCTAGTCTGGCCTTCGTGACAAAAGCTCATCGAGCTTAGTCTGGCCAACCTCACATACTATCCGACTTCTGAGAGGTGAAATCTAATGTAAAGATGTTAAACCCGCCTCCTTCACCCTGTAGTAAAAGCTTGCTTCTCATTGGTGCCTGAAATTCTGGAACAGGAAATGCAGTAAATAGTCTGCTTGGCCAGACTGATTTGGTCGCGAAATTTTGTGCAGCCCCACAGGAAGTATGGGCAAGCTAATCAATAGGCTGTATTATACATGGACATCCAAATAGAAATGCAATACACAGTATACTACTACGTCTACTACAGCAGTTGTGTTCATCAGCTATTTCCTCTTCTTGTGCAACTGCAATGGCATTTTGCTAGGAGGGAAACAATATGAAATCGGAGAGAGGGGGGGGTATCCAAAAACAACGGTGAACTTAATGAAATGTGCACGCCACGCTATGTGGAACGTGCGTATGTTGCCAGCATATCAACGCCAACAGCGAAACACGGGGAAATGCACTCCAAAATTGCAAAGGCCCTCCTGCGGCTTATCAACTGGCAGCAGAGCGAGGAGCTAACCGAGGATAGAGAGAGCAAATTTGCTGATTTTGCTTCATACCAGAGAGGCAAAATAGCCCAAATATGAACTGCATAGCGGGGGATGTACGAGACAGATTAACAAAACAACTTCCAGAGTAGACTGCAGCACAGACTTACTGGCTAAATGACAAACTCTACGAGTCTGACTCCCTCAGTCAGTAAAGGTATTATTGTCAGGCTAGCCTCTAGAACGAGGGGATCCTCTACTAGGCTGAAAATGGGTGCACATCCTTATAATGTTTTTATGTAAGAGCAAGAGAGCAAAGGAAAGGCATAGAGATTGAAAAAGAGAGAGAGAGAGAGAGAGAGAGAGAGAGAGAGAGAGAGAGAGACTTGTTCAAAATAATGTTCCCAAGATTAGAGAATCTTTGTTGCACAAAGATGTTTTCAGGAAAACATACACACACACACACACACACACACACACACACACACACACTCGCTGGAAGTGGAGCAGGGTTGCATGCTGTGCCTGCTGTGCTGTGTTCTTGCTGGCCTGGCTGCCCTGTGACAGGCCAGAGATGGATAAGGCTGCAGTGCAGAACCTGTCCAGAGCAGGAGGCAGCAGGCACAGGAGGACACTACTGGACATGCAGAGCGACACACAGACATGCAGGGACAGAGAGACAGGCAGAGACGAGCACAAACTAAGACAGTGACCGAGAGAAAGAGACATGCAGGGACAGAGAGACAGGCAGAGACGAGCACAAACTAAGACAGTGACCGAGAGAAAGAGACAAAGACAGCAGAGGGAGAGGGACACAGGCAAAGACACAGACAACAACAAGAACAGAGACCCAGACAGACATAGACAGAGATTGACAGGCACACAGTTGGAGCTCACACCACAAAGCCACCAAGCCAATGTCATGTGTAAGATAATGAGCGACTAGACAGCACCAACGCAGGGCCACAACAAACTGTGGCACTACCACCAGTACTATAGGAGCCACCTCACAAAGATTTTATGTGTATTTTGTATGTTCACACCAAGCTACTAAAGTGACAAGACCACCAGAAGCCAGATGTAATACATTTTCTGTTAGAAAGAGCAGCAAGAGCGATATATAAAAAAAAAAACGCTCAACTTTATGCATACTACTGTAGCTAAGATGTGTTTGGCTGTAAACAAAATAAAGTGGCAATTTGAGTGACATGAGCAAACACAAATACAGTATTTGGACAGCATAAAGTTACATTTAAATTTTCCTTTGCCAATTAGGCCTATTCTTCGCAATGGTCTTTCAACACATAGCCCAACAATAAAGGAGCCAGCTGCCCTGTCTCAGGAAGGGCATACAACATGGGGCTCTAAAACCCCAATCCATAAACAAACACCATACTGCATGTGCTAGGAACACACAGGATTAGATTAGCAATGTCGCATGCACAACAAACAAAAACAAGACGACGTGTGGTGGCAAAATGGGGTCTAATCCTAACCAACGTGTAATTAAAGACAGCTGGGCCGAAAAACCAAAGCCTTTGTTTGACTCCATCGCTCAACCTGTGGTCAGGGCAGGAGACACTGGATCCAATGCTTTCTATATGCTTATCCCTGGACCCTAAGAAGCTTCAGTGGCATGAACCAACTTCATGACTGGCTAGGAGTTGCCTGTCTACAAGCACTGTTGACTGCAGCTCTGCACTATCTCCGATAGCAGTCGTACTGTGGTTGAAATTACAGAATAACCTCAGTGACTTCAAGATTGGCTGATTCATCCCAGTCTTTGAGGCTCAGGGCTTAGGGGTGGGATTCAGCCACTATTTTTGATAGCCCACAATGAGGAAGAGGTGAGTGCATGTATTGGACATCAGTAGTCTCTGAAGAGTGCTAGGCTTTAGTGTTTATCACACACTCAAACACAAGTCCTGGCTTGCCACTGCAGCGGGCAGCAAATCAGCTCCATTGAGAATCACAAGAACAGAACGAGATGAGGAGAGTGCACTCCGCTTAAAGTTGTTTGTTGTTTGTTGTTGCTTTTTCTGCCCAAACCAGAACTGGTAAATTCTCGAGGGAATGCTAGGCTAGCTGTAATTGCTAAGCTTTTTTTTATAAAAGTGAAACACATTTGAAGTCTGTTTTTTTTTTCTTTCGAAGATTACATTGCAGAAGTATTATTTTGAAATCTCAGCATAACTCAAGCTTGTGTTACAAGCAACAAGGACATCCATTAAGTGCCTGCGCTGCGTTTTCTCCATGGTTACAAGGGGGGCACCATGTTTGTTACACAGGGGGTGGGGGAACACTAGACTGACTGACAGCTGAAATCATGAGGTTGTCCTGGCTCTGTGAAAAGGAAAAATGGACAAACGAAATATGAAAAATAAATACATTTCATCCAGAATCACCAGACGGCACCTTTAAATTTTTTCCACACTAATCCATTTGCAAAAAAAAAAAAAATTCTATGACAACCTCATAATTTCAACTGTCAGACAGCTAACCTCACCCACCAATGTTTCCCTCCCATGCTGAAGTTCTCATCCCTTACGGCATGTGATTTACAGCAACATAATCATGCCTTTTAAATCACTATCAAACATGGTACACAACCATACCTTTCCAAAGAGGCTTTGCGCATTTCATTTCATGATGCATTTCATAACTTTCATAACTAATCTATATTTCTCTTAGGATTTAGATGTTGATACCATACTTGAAATATTAGGCTAAAATGTCCATTTGACTTCTCTCTCTTTTTCCTCCCCATAAGCTGAACCACCTGACATCACTTGAAATAAAATAAAAATCAAAACTTGTCTTGGGAGGTTAATAAAAATAAATAATAAAATGACATAAATGACAAAATAAAAAAACATGACATTCGAGTATAATGGCACTGATCACACCACTGGTGCGTTAGCTGCAGGCCTAACCTTACATAGAAGACCTTTTGCACTGAGCGCTTACGTGTGTGTGTGGGTGTGCGTGTGTGTGTGTGTGTGTGTGGCCCTTGAACCTGATCTAACTCACACTCCCCTTCACATGAGCTTGGGAGTCACCCTTCTTCTTCTGGCTGACCTGTGTGCGCAACATGTCAGTCAATCCCATAAGCCCCTGCCTCAGCAGATGTGTCTCCTGTTTGAGTGACGGGTGGTGGGAGATGAAGGCGGGAGGCAGGACGCTCACCATCGCCACCGGCATCACCCGAGTATGACCCTTTGCGCTGCCACACATAGTAGACCTCACATGTCGACCGTCTGGTCAAAGGGGTCGTTTTTCCTCTCTCGAGATGGGGGATAAACACCCACCCACGTACACACACGCCCACACCCTTCCATGCAGGCACACACACACAAACACACACACACACACACACAGACCACTAATGACACCCCTAAGCCTGACTTAAGGGAAAGCCTGCCCTGCCCTGCCTAGCCTGCCCTGCCCTCCAGTGCTTATGTAACACCCGATATATCCTAAACTGATTAGCCAAGTGGCGGGCTGAAAGTCTAGCCTATCTGCTTGTGTCTGGAGGGGGGGGGGGGGGGGTTATGTTGGGCACAGACCACCAACATAAAACAGGTGTCTATATGATTAAAGAGTAAGAGGTCTCACATATTTGGCAGAGTGAAAGATGCTACCAACTGTATGCAGCTGAGGAGGGAAAAGGAATCAAAAGCCTGGAATAAAAACTGAAGGTGGTGTAGGTTTAATTGAAAGTGCTCTGTGAAGGGGTGTGGGGGGGGAGTGGTGGGGGGGTAACCGTTGGGGATGTACATTTGTCTGGAAAAGCAGGATGATCCAGGGAAAGCCCCTTATGGGAGATTTTCCAGGGACCTGCCAGTGGCTCAGGACCAAAGTTAAGTGAGATTGCCCACACTGCCAGGGCCTGGGTGCCAAAACAAGGCTGGGGGGGACGCAAAGCAACTTACACAACAGTTGTCAACAACACACAACAAGGGGTCACGGTCAGGAGCATCTGATTTAATGAGCTCAGCCAATGGGCCTCAACAACCAACACGTACAAAAGCACCATTTCTCCACAGCAATTAAAACAAACCGTTAGCCATAACACAGTCTACTGAGTAATAATGTGAACTATTTTTGTCAGCCGGTGCAATTATGAGAGAGGCATCAGAGGTTTGCTACAGACAAAACATCAGCTGATCTAGACAACATGCATTCCCTGATACCCGTACTTGGTAAAACATGACAGCAATGACTGAGGCTAGACCCAAAGGAGGTTTCTGAAGTCTAACTGTGTATATCTCTAACGTAAAAAAACTAAACAAAAAACAAAAAAACAATGCCCTTTAGTACCTGATGTACCTTGTTCTGCCATAAATTAGCCTAAGCTAACTCCTGATAACAGCCACGTGCTCTTTTAGAGATTGACTGTATGACACAGGCTCTGATCAACCCGGGTCTGATAATTATGCTCCACCAGCAACACCCAACAAGTGCAGCACATGAAAGCAACATTAAAGAGTTTTAGCGTAAAGCTAGTGGACTAGTACCCGAGAGTCACTCAAAACGCCTCTAAGAGCCTTATTGGTACTGCTAAAACATAACAACTCATGCTTGATAGCAATCCAGACAACAATGTCATGCTATTTTATCATCATTTTTTATCATTATTTTGTTGCATGGCTTCCTATCCTGCACCAAAAATGGCACATATCCTGGAAGGCCGGTGGGACACCAAAAAATTGTCTGATAAAAAAAAAAAAAAAAAAAAAAAAAAAAAGATAACTCAAAAAGTGGCAAACTGTTATACAGTGTTGCTTTTAACAACAAGTGCAACACATTAAAAAGTCATATCACACAACTTTTTGTTGACTGTTACAAAACTAAAGAGCCTTGCCGCTACCAAGGTTACGTTTAGCGCGCCACCAAGGAATAAACAAAAACTCCAACGCTGCATTTCCCCCACTAAGCAGAGAGGACAAACTCTTCTTGAGCTTTCGGCCGTAATGGGACCTCTGCAGTGGCACAAACATGCTGGTTAGATCACTCGGCCGTTGTCTTTTTTCCCCCAGTCATCTTGGTCCACTGGTTGGAGAGGCGGACACTGGAGAAAGGCATTAACTTATGGCACGTCTGATTGCGTAACCAACGATGATGCAAATAGGCACAAATTCAAGCAGAACAGCGTTTTCTTATTTCAGTGTGTTTTTTTTGTTCATTTATAACTCAAAGTCAAACGTGATCTTGGAATTATAACCACTGGTCTTTTTCACCCTGAGACTTAATCTCAAGAACAGCGAATACTTAGAAGTTAGTCAGTCTTCTCTCAACTTGTCGACAGGGCAGGTTGTGATGAGAGCGATGCGAGCTAAAAAAAAGGTCTGAGTCTCATTATCATGCAAAATGAGCACATCTGAAATTACAGAGAACAAGTTCAGCAGAACACTGCCTGACCTCCAAGTGTCCCCTATAACTATTGTTGCACCTGACCTTGTTAAAGCAGCATCCAGGGAGGTTTTTTAACTATAGAGATCCCCAAAGCGTCATAGATTTTATTTTGTAATTTACACAAATTACAGACTAGCTTAATGTCGCCAATGTACAGATATGTTTCCGAGCCAAATGATGAGGAAACTAGTGATGAATTTCAAAAAACTATGATGATAGACAGGCTATTGAGCACAATTTCATGATGCTCATTTCAGTTTCGTTTGCTGTGGGGCAATGATGGCAAATTTGCAAGGCCGAGTTCTCAGCAATCAGTGGGAGTACCGGGGCGAATCATGAATCATTCCCCCTGATAAATCTCTTCAGCATCCAAATGATTTTAAAGCCGTTTTGTTCAGGTAAAATTCTTGCAAAGTTCAGCTCAGCAAGTATAGAAAAAGGGGGCTCTAAAACCCTGCAGAAGCACAAAATGAAGACTAAAGAGTTTAGACTTGCCGCCCAGTGAAGTGCATCCTAAAAAGACCCCAAACAATATCAACAAAAGTTGAAGCACTCTGCTCTGACAGAGCCTCAGAGGATGATTACCTTCACCTCTCCCTCATCTCGAGCAGAACGGAACAAATGCCACGTCGGACAAATGTGCACCGCTTTCACTTTCCAGCAAAATGCAGGCACGAGACAACGTGGGTAAGGGAGGGTGGGTACTAAGGGGTGTGTGTGTGTGTGTGTGTGTGGAGGGGGGGGGGGGGATAAAAAGGGCATGCATAATTCAACCACTCAAGTGCCAAGGAAGAGTCGTCGGCGGGGTCCATCCTTGCCTGACGAGATTAATCGCTACAATAGGGGCTGAAGAGAGATGATGAGGACTGCCAGAGAGGAAGAGGGGAGCCCGACTCGGAGCGAAGCATCGGGCTGACAGGATCTCAGCGCATGCAGAGGTCTGCCACCACAACAGCCAAATTCCAGCAACATTAGTCAGCGCCTAGGCTTCTGGACCCCAGGAAGAGTGCTGAAAGAGGCTGTAAAGACTGCCAATCGAGCCAAATTCATGATGATGATGAGGCTTGCAAAAGGAAATGCTTTGAGCTAAGAAGGGACGTGTCAAACGTTTGACAGCGATGTTTGCTTAATAATTATACTGAAGCAATTGAGTGAAATCTTGAGTAACATATTGGCAGCACAGACTAAAATAAAAAAAAACCTTCTATTGCCAATATATTGCACACTTGGTCCTGTCAATAATAAACAAAAACAGGATGGACACATACAGCTTCAGGCTCACTGGTCTATTTTCTACACAAGGCAAATAACCACAGTCTTTAAATCAAAAGGGACAGTCGGGAGTCTTTCTGCTTAGTTTCCCTAGCCACAAAATGAACAATGCATTGTCATTCCTCGCGGGATTACCCTGGAGTGACAATGACATTGACCAAACACACACACACACACACACACACACACACACACACACACACACAGAGTGAGTACGCGCACCACTCTGCAGTCACAGCAAGAGCATTTAAACTTCCCCAAAACAATTCAATCCCATCTGCAGGACATCCAAGCAAGCAATCCACGAGGACTTCAACTAACAAAACTCCAAACATGATTACAATATGGGCCAAAAAAAGGATCTACCAAAGCATCTAAGAGAACATAAGGATATGCCCTCCTCCACCTTTCAGTCTTAAACAGCACAGAGGAAAACAAAATCACTTCCAAACACACAGGAAGCTGATCAATTTGTGTAGTTGATCATTTGAGCTGATCACGATCAATTAGGCTAGTTAATGAACCCTCCCGTGGAAGACAACAGACCATCAGATCCCAACAGACAGCTCAGATTAACTGAACCTTACCACACATGTACACACACCTATAAAATCACTTTGCCCCAAACCCCCATTCCCAAGTCACCTTGCCATCATAAAAGACAAAAGACAGAAAACCAATAAGATCAATTGACTACTCAACCTTACCGCGCACACAACAGAGCAGACAGGAAACTGATCAGATCAATAATTCGCTGGACCTTACCACACAGGACCACAGACAAACCCCCACCCCCCAAACACACACACCTCCCCAAATTCACCTTGCCCCCCTTGAGAGGCAGCGGTCCTCTCCTGACTTCCCTCTTGTGCTGCGGCGGCGGCACGTTCTCCTTGGCCCAGGTCCTGTCCTTAGAGATGCTGACAAGGCCCCGCAGGACTATGGTCACAAACTTCTTCATGCTGCCCGACACAGAGCACAGCGGCCGCGCATGAAGCAGCCGCCAGAAAGATCGCCGAGACGACACAGAGGGCGAATGCAGGAGAAGACGGAGGAGGAGGAGGAGGAGGAGGAGGAGAAGGATGAGCGACAGCAAGGAAGAGGAGGAGAGAGATGAAGAGAAGGAGGATGAGAAAAGAGCGGAGCTGACTGCTGTGACTGAGAAGGAGGAGGAGGAGGAGGAGGAGAGGGAGGAGGCGGAGGAGCAGCAGGAGGCAGCAGCAGCCCTGCAGAGGAGCGTTCTGGAGTCGCACACTCTGAGCAAGTACCGACACCGAGCCAGAGTGTGTGTGTGTGTGTCTGTGTGGGTGTGTGTGTGACAGGACGGGGGTGCAGTGAGAGACAGAGTGAGGGACAGAGATGAAGGGAGCTCATCAAACCATTCAGTGGAATGAAGGAGGGGTGGGGGGGGGGGACTTCACCATTGGGCCTGACTTCATAACTGTGGTCCCTCAGGGCAAAAGTGCGGAAAAGGAAAGCCACACGGAAAAAAAGGGCAGCAATGGAAAAGAGAGAGAGACAGAGTGTGTGTGTGTGTGTGTGTGTGTGTGTGTGTGTGTGTGTGTGTATGTGTGTGTGTGTGTGTGTATTTAGGTGTATGGGATTGGTGCCGGTGTGTTAATGGGGAGAGAGACTATTGGCAAAGTGACAGACAGGGTGTTACACTGTGTCACACCAATGACAGTTTATTTATACACAATACAATCAGAGCATCATCCACAGTGATACTACCCCCATCCCATCCCATCCCATCCTATCCTCTCCTCTCCTCCCCTCTCCTGCAAGTGTTTGCTTAGCGCTTGATGGACCGGCGCTTGACCAGAGACACTGCACGCATCCATGACCCCTTGCTTCGCCCCTGTCTGTGCAGGGCATTCAGCTGGTCATCACATCTGACAGCTCTGCTTACATCACCCCTCGCTGCCGACTATTCTGTTAGTTTTCTCAACTAGAGCAGACACAGGGGATTGGAGGAAAGGGGGGGTGGGGAGGGTAATGATAAACAACCACAACGACAACAACCACCACCACCACAACAGCCCCAAAATATTTTAAAAAAACGCAATAGCCTCTGCAAGCCCTTGAGATTTGACTGGAGTCCAAATGTGACAAGGAGAAAGAAAGAAAAAAAAAAACTCCACACAACAAAAAAAAAAAGGGAGGGGTGGCTTTAAAGGCACAATCACTACAGTGCAGTCCTGGGCATTTTAAACGAGCTGCTGGGCTAATCCCTCCGGAGGCATTAGCGAATTGGGTTGGTCTGTGTGTCGGGCGGACTGGACCTGAACCCGTGCCCATGTGGTCATTGGGGGAATTGAAGGCTTATGATATGATCTGAGCCTCGGGGGGTTTGAACCTGGACCAAACGGCCGCATCAAATCATCATACTCGCGTCAGATTTTCAGTTAGCCCAGACTCACTCTGCGTGCGTGCGTGCGTGCGTGTGTGTGTGTATGTACTGTATAAATCATTCATTAGTGTGTGCAGAAACATATAGCAACATCAGATATCACCTGTGTGTGTGTGTGTGTGTCAGCAGCCATCAGGCCGAGTCGTAGATTGGCATCATTATACCGGTGACAGAGGAAAACATGTATCCTAGCATTTATACAGCATTCACTTTTCCTGGAATATCAGAAAATGAGCTCACTGGCATTAAAAATACAGCCAAGATCACCACCTACTTATCCCCATGGCTTATAAATATTGGATACCCCCCCCCCCACTCAGATGTCAGTCTGTGATGCTGGATTACTTATCTACTGACAAATCCCTGAAATATTCCAAGAGAGATATCTGAAAGATGGAGATTGCATTATGAATGGCAAAATTAAAGCATCATGAAGGCTAAGAAGAAAGTTTCCTTCCTCCAGAACCCAAAGTCAAAGAAAGTTTTTTTTTTTTTTCCCCTCTCGCTCTCCTCTGGCTACCACGGAATGAGGCAGTGTACGCAGTGGGCTTAGAGACAAGAATCAAAAACAAACACAAAGAGGAACCAGTGCAATCACTTCATACAAGCCGTCCTACCTTCGATCTAAACAATTATCTGGTTTACCTTGGCCCAACTCTCTTCCCTCTCTCCCTCTCCAGTAATAATTGCATTCTAAATTCCACTGTGGCATTCCAAAGCACTTTAAAAGCTGTCTGGTCTGTTTGTCTGCGCACACACACACACACACACACACATGTGTACGTGAATAAATTTGCTGCCACTTGCACGCCATGATGACATAACATGACAAAATAAGCCTAGCTGGCACTCCCAGCTTCACATGCGTCGACACGTCAACGATGAAAAAACCTGCAAGACAGAGGCAGCGATGCAATTCTCAACTCGGCACAAAAGCCATTGCTCTGACAAAGACATCACTTAGGCCCGTGATTTGCCTGTTAACAGCCCGTCACTTGGCCGTGTTTACTGACGAGTAATATTATCGGGGCACAAGCCTCCACAACAACAAAGTCATGGGACAGAAGTGACTTTGTGGAGCAGATGGCATGAAAAAAGTAGAGCAACTTTGAGCTGGCAGACATGCGTCTCCACCCCCAACCATACCCACACGCCCTACCCCCTCCCCATCTTGGAAATATGGCAAGTCTGTGTCCTTAGCATCCTTCAGTGAGGCGTGGCTGCCTTATCAAGGTCCAGCTTATTATGAATCATCAGGCAGCCTCTTTGGGTCAGAAGGTAAATCCCAATGCCTGTTTCCTAAGCCCTAAGTCCTCAAAGGCTATATTGACATGAGTCATCATCTTCATGATTGGCTAAGTTCATGCCAGTTAAGCAATAGAGGGCTCAAAGTTTAAGGTTATGGAGGATAAAGAAAACTTATCTTTGGGTGTTTGCAGATTTCTCTACAGAGTTGTCTTGGTTGATATTTGACCTGCACCGACATGGCATGAACTACAAATCTAAACCTGGTCAATGAAAGGCACGATCAAGCCAGTTGAGTGTTTTGAATACTGCGCACGTCTCACGACCGGGAAACACAGCGCCGGGAAAAATCCAGATTGCAAAATAGAAAATTTTATGGGATTGAGAATATGGCCGCGTTCCAGCACGCTGGCACTGTTCTTTCCATCGGCCTAGATAATTTCATGTGATGCTGTCCGAGGCATTCTACCACTAAAAATTCGAGGACGAGGTGCCTCTGTGTACATGACATTCTAGCCACGCCAATCCGCAGGATTAGTGGTCATTGTTTATTGTTTTCAGCCTTTCAACAATTCTGCACAAACACAGAGGGTTGGCCCCAAGCCCGCCTCTAGTTGGAAATATATAAAAATGAGACAGAGAGTACAAAAAAAAAACACAACCCTAATATCAGACAAAAAGATGTTTGGGCTTTAATCATGAACAAAGACAGCGAGCCTGGTGAAAGCTTGCTTTTGTTGGCAGCGTTTATTAAACCAATCCTCCTGTTGAAAAGAAAGAAGAATAGAGAAGAAAAATAAAATAGTGGGGGAAAAAAAAAGCTCCAAGAAATCCTGAAGAGAGTAAAGTGCCGGTCTGAATTGAGCATCTTTAAATAGTAACATCCCCAGAAAAGCCGCACGGTTATCAGGGACCGGAGAAAGGGACACTCGCTCAGCAAGTCCGCTCCACTGATTCAAAGCCCTTGTGACAAGAAGCATTCATATTTGAGGAGCTTCAGAATTCAAAGGGCGCAAACCCAGCTGACCACATTAAGAAAGGAGGCTGAATATGTGAATAATTGAAACTGGGCTGACTGTGAAGTGAGCCGTCACACACACACACACACACACACACACACACACACACACACACACACACACGCAAAAAAAGAAAGATGAACTCATTGTCAAAGCTCAAAAACTTTAAGCACTCCACTTTCAAATCCAACCTTGCTGCCTTCTCTAGCCAAAATGATTGGCAACACAAATTCCAACATCTCCAATTCAACAGCAACAAAAGACTGTAGTGAGCCGTGGGGATTCTCCAAATCAGCATGTTTGTCACAGGTCGGCTTGTGGAAAAGGCAAGCAGGCTCACATCACGGTGATTAAATCACATGATTGACTGAGGAACAGTGGCAAAGGCACAGCATGAGTCGAGGAACGCCTGGATGCGAAGACGCCCCGACGCCGCTGCCGCCGCCGGATCAATCTCTGAATTCCCCCAACAACAGTGCATTAGCCAGCACAGGCCCTAGCATGGTCACCATTGGCTGGCACAGAGTCACATGACAAAAAGACATTGGGGGTGGAGGGGCAGGGCATGGCTCTCTGGCTGACTGGCTGTGTGACACTGATGCCACGGAGAAGCCGCAGGGCACCCCATGTCAACCCCGTGCAGATCTGCCAAACAGGCAGAAGTCATTGGCCACTTCGTGTTCCATGACTCACCCTGATTGGCTGGAGGGGTGTGGGAAGGCGGGACTGCCGCTTGCAAGGATTTAGAATTTGCAGCTGAGAGAAAGAGACCAGTGCCCTACAAAGTTGACTAAAAATTTTGACGCACTTTTCCAGAAGAACTGCCTGAAAGAGACAGAGAACCAAAAGAAAAAAAATGCAGAAATGACAATAACAGTCAAGGAGAATCAGACCAAAAAACGAAAACAAAACAAAACCTTGACATTGCCATCCAGACAGTGAGTATTTTTAATCTACTGACCGCTGTGGCAAGACTACCGTCCTTGTGCCCTTCTGCATCTGAATCATCCAACACTCATCATCCAACAAGGATTCCATCAAACAAGACCGAAGAAACATTTAATGCAATTTAGTTACCCAACTTGATTGGCCGAGGAAGTCATGCTTGAAAGAACGACAAAAGTACTCTACCCACATCCACCTGAACTCTGCCCGGCCTGACTCCATATCTGATCAACAATATTTTATGCAGTTTTATGAAACATTTTATTTTCAGTAACAGAAAAAGTAAAGTACAGTAAAAGGTTGAATGCCTCAAAGGTGCATCATCAAACGCTCATCTGTGTTTCTGTATCTGGGGAATGTAGCCCACTTGCCAATTAAGGACAGCACAACGCGCAAAGACATTTTTCAGAATTAAACAGAATGACCGCATCCGACAACCAGGCCTAGAAGGAAAAAGACAATCCCTTGATCATAATCAATCTGCGCTAATTAAAATCAACCAAAACTCCTGCTGTGTATGCCCCTCAAACGCTCACGTATACACACATGCGCGCGCGCACAAACACATACACACACACGATCAACACCCGATACAGCACAGTCCCAGGGCATCCATGTGCGTGTAAACACAAGTGAACAACCCCTTTTGCTTGCGACTCAAAGGATTACTGAGAGACCCTATATGATGGGATATTGTTCCTCTGTGTTCACAAATTCAGATGCAGCCACCATGCTGAGACATTAACCAAAGCTTTCAGGGTGGATGAAGGTTTTCAATTTCCACTTTCGTGCCAATTTGGAAAGTAAAGCGGCACAACGGCCCAAACAAAAGAGCTAGGCTATAATATTCTTCAGAGATCCCTGAAAACGCTAGGGCTAAATTGTTGAAAACAGTAGTGTGAGCATCACCAGCAGAGAGCAAAACTAGGCCTAATCAAACTCGACAGTCCATACATCTGCCTGAAAAAAAAAACACTGTCCCAAGCAAGAAACTGCAGCAAACAAACAATCATATCCTCAACTCTCATTTGCAATCTGAAAACACGACAGCAAACGGCACTTACGGACCTCTAAGTGTCCAACCATGTTCCGTGTCCCAGCACTCACAGTGACAAAGCCGGAGGACAGCTCACCATGATGACAAACAGAAGTCTGCCAAATATTTCTGGAATGAGAGAGCTACTGCCGGAAGGAGGTGGAGGAGGGGGAAAGCCCAGAAACGTGCTCAGGAATGCGATCAATGAGGGCCCCACGTTACTCATCACCTCACTGCAAACACTGGCCACTGTACAGGTAGGGTGAGAACCGGAACCGCATACCACAGAGAGGGGTAAGAAGGAGAGAAAACGGAGAGCTTACCTGGGGGAGTAAAAAAATGGCATCGACTATTAGCTTAGCTTGTTAGCTGTGAATATACTGCTGTTGTTTTCTAATTGCCTTTCTGCTGTTCTGCAGCAATCATCTTTTGAACCTTGTCCTTATGTCGCCGGCACAACTGCTCGTTCTCGATGAAACGGGACAAGCACCGCGCCGCATCTTCTGAATGTGCAGTAACCTCATCTCTCATCCTCCCAAGCAGGACAGACCCCATGCCAACACACAGTTTGACAGTAAATAACTACCGGCTGTGTGTGTGTGTGTGTGTGTGTGTGTGTGTGTGTGTGTTTGTTTGCCTGTGTGTATCACATGCGCATGTATGTGTGTGTGTGTGTGTGTGTGTGTATACGCATGTGTGCAATGCCGTGACAGAGTGGTGGGACAGCTTGGCATATTCATCTCCAGCAGGGCGATTTATCAGGTCGGCTAAATTTCCCCCTGGGGTTTATTAACGGGTGCAGCGGGCCGAGCAAGTAAACACATCACTTATCCGCCGGTGCGTCCAGCACTTTGTCGATTCTCTGCTAACGAATTCCCGACCCGGCCTGGCATGGCACCACTCTCCTGACTGTCACTGTCTACACACACACACACACACACACACACACACACACACTAACGTACCTGGCGGTGCTGCCTTGCATTCTCAGATCTCAATTCAGATTGGCTTTAGCTTGTTCATATAAAAAACAAGTTTCAGTCAGAGAGAAAAAAAAAAATCCTCACAGGACTCTATACTGCACTAACCAGGAAACACATGGAGGCATTTGCTTCCTTTGTCCACTCTGTCAGCTCGGTGAGCATCGATTGGTGCTCTGCACAGAGCTCTGGTATTTCCAGCACCGTGCATGCATAGTGTAATGCTTCAACTCGCATTTCTAGTTAGCATTCAAGTGTGTGTAGGTTTAAGTGCTAAACAATTGCGCTTCACACACGAGCATGTGCACACTTCACACACACCAAGCTCAAGCTCCACCGCTGCATGGCGCCCACCCTACCTCTAGCTCTTTCGAGGCAGATAGCCCGTGGGCGACTAACAGGCGTTCCCACAATGCACCTCTGCAATCCCAGTGCTCCACTACAATCTAGGTCATGCCAGGCATCGCTCCCCTCTCTCTCTCTCTCCTCTCTTTCTTTCTTTCTTTCTCTCTGCTCTGGGAGCAAAGAGCACACCAGAGACCCTCCTTCACTCAAGGCTGTCTGTGTGATTCTGATGGCCGTGGGAAAACCACCAGGACGTCACGCCAACTCCTGCGATGCAGGTCGAGACGCACACAAACACGCGAACATAGACGCTCACACATACACTACACCACACACCCAGCCATCGCAGAGGCCTACTGATATTTTCCTGTCCTTTGAACCATTTGTCTTAAAAGCGAGTGACTGAACAATATAAAAGCTTGTCTCAGAGGGAATAGGCTAATGCTATGAGGGAGTAGGATCTCTGTGTTCACACAGAGGCCGTGGCCTCTCCTCGTCAAACAGAAAAACTTTCAAATGCATCGCTCCAAATCGGCTCAAAGGCCTCTGGTTGGGTAAAAAACTTGGCAGAGCACATAAATTTTGACCACAGGGGATGGGTAACGTTGGGGCGCATGGTGTGTATGTGTGGGAACAGGAGAAAGGGGGAACGAGCAGGGGGGTCCGGGTGTGTATGATTTGGTGTGTAGGTTTAACATCCGCAGGTGGAAGTTTGACCCCAAGCTGACCCCCGAGCTGACCTCAAGTCTGGGTGTGTATGATTTGGTGTGTAGGTTTAACATCCGCAGGTGGAAGTTTGACCCCAAGCTGACCCCCCCCGAGCTGACCTCAAGCCGATCTAGGTTAATTCTCAATCATTCAACAACTCCGTTCTCGTGGGCCGAGGCCATACTTTACACTCCGCTACTTCAGCAGACATACTGCTGGATTTTTAATGCCCCACACACGGGCCATCAATGCATTTCCTCATCCAATACAGTTTCTCATTTCAAGGACAGCTAAAATCAGCTTGTGCTTGTTACACCCAGTTGCCATGGTTACACAGAGAAAAATCTTGACAACTGCTGTAAGTGAAAGCAGAAGAGTGTGTTGCATTTCTTAAAGGCGGTCAAGAAAAGTACATGGAGCAGGGGTGGCCAAACTAAAGCCCGGGGACCAAGTGCGGCCCTCTGCTCTCTTTCATGCGGCCTGCCACGAAGTCAAAAAACAAGATGTAATGTGGCCCATTGTTACATGAATCTATTTTAATATCCATTGCACATCATAGTTTCAGTGCTGGTGTGACGTGTTTGCCAAGGTTTGCCGATAATATCATTAAATAGTGTAGCATTAGACAGCCTGCAGTTGCTCTTTCACTTTAAACTGCTTAAAAACTAGACTCTTAATTTGGCACTGGCCCGTGGCGGCTCACATTTTTCAGTATGCGGCCTGCAAACAGAAAAGTTTGGTCACCCCTGATATAGAGCCTCTTTTGACTTGTCTAGATCTGTTAAGCATCAAATTCCATGTACTACACACACACAAAATAAAAACAATGCTGCATGATCTGTCAGCATGTACACGTTTCCCCCTCAAGGCAATAAAATGAGTCCTAAGTCCAGCCTTTCAATAGAAAGTCATTTTAAATGTCTTGCTGAAAGGATCACATGAATTATTGTCTAGCAAAGAAAACAAATGGCTCAATAGCTTTGGAAAATATGTGGGTGGGCCTTCTAAAGTCAACACAGGTGATTCAGGCATGTGTAAAAAGTTTAAAAAGTTTTACATTTTCCGCTTCCTTAAACACACACACACACAAGATCCAGCAAAGACACATATATAGAGCTATAAGCACTCATCCCTATTATGCACACCCACAAACACACCGATAACTAAAGAGCCAAAAAACAAACAAACAAACAAAAAAAAACACTGTGCTATCATGCGAGGGAGATTAGATTGGCTAGGCCTAATCTTTATGAATCTTAGCCATAATCACTCTTAATGACCAGCTTGCTCTGTCAAGGCCAATCTTCCTACAGAATCCACTTTAGGCGGATCAAAATCATGCAGGCTCCCATCACCACCTCCCTCCCATAAACTGGATGAAGGAGGGCATAAGATCAGGGTCACAGATTCTAATCTCGGAGGTGGCCAAGGGACCACCCCTGTAAAAGACTGCTATGTTAAAATAATAAATAAACAGGCTTCTCTCATTTTCTCAAAATATTATTCAATCTACTAAGC
>JASCQY010000048.1:7600733-7612466 GCA_030264315.1 Sardinella tawilis
AAGTTGGGTCGGTCGGAAGTACTTCGTACTTCGGTGGTTCGTTGCTAATTTCCGTCGTTGTTTGGGAAACGCACCCCTGGTCTGCCAACATAAGAAAATGTGTTCCATGCATTGTTTTGTATTATAAGAGATACTGTTTAGTGCAAGTTGATTTGCATGCAACTTCAATGCAGAGCCAAATGTCTAGAATTTGCTTCTTCATATTTTGTTGCTATTTGTGGGTAAATTTAAACGGATGTAAACATATTGATTGAGATTGATTGACAGCGCTGCGCTGCCTTGAGGGCATCGTTAAAATCCTTAGTGAAATGCTGGTTTCCAACATTTTGGAGAATAGGCCATGACTCATAATTTTTAGATTCATGTCATGACACAGTTTTGTGTTGTGCTTCTATTAACCAATTTGGTCAGTAATCACTGAGGGATTTACTTTGTACAAGCTGTGTAATGAGAACCTATACAGTAGATTATGGCCAACAAGGATTGTAAAATCTACCAGACACCAGTGTTTTCCTAAACAAAACGGTAAACAGAGCACGCTAATCCAAAATGTATTTAATGAGCTGAGCTCTTTGACATCTCTAATAGACTAACTGATGAGCTCATGGTCTAATCATTCTGCCCCACCTCCCTTTGTGTGTTACTTGCCCCATTTTCCTTGTCTCCCAGCTGCAATTCCCCTATGTGACCAGCAGATGGCATAACAGACACTAGTTCTCTCTAGGCCCTAAAGTGACGACATCCTTTTGAGGTCAGAGATACTAAGAACGTGCAGTCAGCAGGTGGCACTGATTGAGACTGTATACACAGGTAAACAGGTTTACAATTATTATGACAGTTGATACTTCCTCAGCTCCTCTGAGCTACGTCTCTGTAGGCTAAGTGTTTATTGGGTCTTGGGTTCAAAAACAATGTCAGTTCTAATGTACATGCAATGTGATTTAAATGTCTGCTTAGAAATGCACTCAAACTCAAAAACTCAAACACAATTGTGTTCCTCCAGTATCGTTGACAGCAGCTTCAATTCGGCTTTACCTGTGACTACTGCATGTTCCCTAACAGAATAAAACACATCCAGTGGTGGTTATTCAATTCAATTTTATTTACGCAGCGCCTTTTTACAATTGTATTGTCTCCTGGCACTTTACAGTAAAGAATACCCAGGAGCAACAGGGGGAAGGAAAAACTCCCTTATGTCAGTCAATCCATATAGAAAATTTGGGCAGTTCCACAATTCAGTGGGCTAACCCAACTGCAAGGGGCCATTCAGGAAGACTACAATCATGATAGACGAGAAGTTGTCCGTGGTTTTTGAATTATAATAGTCTTGTTCCAAAATATTGTCCCGTAACATTCTATGGTAGACGATAGGTGGTTATCAAGTGTACTGTAGTAGGAGCCAACCATAGTGTTGAAAGAGAAGTTCAGTGTGAATCAATCCAAAGCCCTGTTGTTCAAGGTCACTGAATGCTGTCTATAGGAAAAAGAACGAAAAAAGTTGATGCAACATTGGCCGAATAGTAAACCGGCAACTTACACTAGTAAATGGGGCATAGTGACTTACTTTCAGTTTCATTTCGCTATGCCTCATTCAGTTAACAATAGTTATCGGCTTGTTAATCAGCCTGTATTTCATATTTTTTTGTTGTTCTTGCTACAGACAGCATTCAGTGACCTCTAACAACAGGGCTATGGACTGATTCACACCAAACTTCTCCTTTAAGTGAAGGGGTGGGATGGGTCATAGGGGTCCATTTGTGACAGTGAGGCAAGAGAGTTATAATTGAAGTGAAACATAATTGTTATCATAAATCGAAGACATACTTTTTTAGGTTCTGAAACAAGCAAGGCGACAGGCCAATTTGACAGTATGTTTTGTTTGATTATTGTACAGTTTTAATTCCACTCAGTGAAGTGGTGCCTGTGTTATATACACAGTTCTTGTCTTGTCGTTCTTGACTTTGTGTGACTTCATTAGATGGAAAGTGGCGCAGTTTTGGGTCCTTGCTGGCGGGCGTCCCAGTGAGCACAGCGCCCATGTCTTAGCCACCTGCTCCTGAGGCACAGGCCCGCTGGGCTTGAAGACAGCTCAGGCTCAGGCAAGACATACCACAGGACAGTGTAGTGTGTGGCAGAGCATATTAGCACGAGGGATGATGGATTATTCATTAAGGAGTGCTCATCAATCCAGTTTACAGCTTACCAGGACAAAACAGAGAGCAGAATTAATTAATTAATTAATTAATTAATTAATTAATCCACGTTATGGTTGTCAGTAAATCCCTTAAATTGCAAGGTAACTGAACTTTTTGAAGATTTAAGATGCTGATTCAACTTTTGTGTTGTAGTTGGAAGTACTACTGTAGCAGTCCAGTTGTGCATTTGTTAGATCACAATTGGAATTGTCATTTGTGATCGCTACAGTATTTTAAGAAATGCAATTAAGCAATTCAGAAAAGTAACTAATCAAAGTTTATTATGTGTTTGTGATGTTGGCCTTAAAGGCAGGTGATTGTAACAAATACTAAAATGATAAATTAGTCTGTTGCATTCACCTGCCTTAAAGGCCTACCTAAGGCACATACTGTAACTGGAGAGTGTGCAGTCTGAGAGCAGCATTCAATGGAAGAGATAAAAGTTCATAACTTTGCTTCAATACTGTAGGCTATATTTTTCAGCTTTTCCAAATGTCAGAAGGAATCTGAGTTGAATTATTAGTTTTTCTGCTGCCCTCATTACATTTTACTCTCAAATCATTCCTGTTGGTTTGCCATATCACACCTGAATGACATCTTCAGTGCATGTGTGCCAAATGACATACAGTACGTGCAATCTGCAATATGCCTGATATTTCTAAATGTAAAGCTTTTGGAAATATATCTTTTGTTTTTTAAAATTAAGTTTTCTTAGTCCGTTGCCAAACTATACCACACACACAAACACACATGCAGACACACAGACACATACACACACTGACACAGAGTAAGGGACAAAGAGAAAAGAGGGCGCGACCAAACCTGTTGTACATTTAAGAACATTTATTTTCGCATTCATTAATGGTTACATCTTAAGTGCAAATAGTTAAGAGTCCATGGCTAAGAAGAAGAAAAAAAAAAAGAGAAAAGAAAAAAACCACACGGAAACAGAGTACAAAGTTGGACAGGTTCATCAAGCTGGCCGTTACTCGCTAGAGCTTCCTCCCGTCTCTCGTTCTCGCAGTTTTGTTTTTTTAAAAGAAGTGGTCTTTGATGACGGTACCTAAAAACATGAGTCTGTGTAGTTCCTTAAAGAGTTATACAAAAGAACAAACGCTATACGAGTTTACCATACCTAATCCAAACATTGCTATATATATATAGTCGCTTTTTTGTGCCAGACAACACAACGAAAAAAAAAAAAGAGGTCCAAGAGTCAAGCGGTGTATTTATATGTTTACAGGTATATTGATAGAAGAGAAGCCCCACCCGTTGCCCCGGCAACAATAAGCTTTTTCGATTTCATGATTCCTTTTGTTTTTTTTTTTGTTTATATATTTTTTTGTTTGAAGAAGAAGAGACTATCACAGGAGAGCACTAAAGCTGGAGAAATCCTTCACACAATACTAAGAAACGCCTTCAGCACAGCTGGGACAGGAGCGGAAGAAAAGAGGGAAAAGATGAAAAAAAGGAAACAAAGGAAAGGTTTTTCTTTCTTTTGTTCAGACTCTTGACTTCATGCACTTAATAAAGCGACACAAAAAAAACACATCTAGATCTGTTTCTTTTTCATTTCATTTTACATGGTTTAACATTGTTAATGTTTTTTTTTTAAGTATTTGTTTTTTTTCTGACTAGATCTTAGTGCTTGACGTGAGCAACAGAGGGCGCTGTTTTGACACTATCGTTATGACAGACAGCAGGGGTGGGGTCTTCTCCTTTACAGCGTGGCATCAGCGTCTAAACACCACAGTGCACACAAAATAAGACTATGTTCCAGTGACCATGTGGTGTAAATATCTGCGCATGTATGTATGAGTGTACATATGCACTTTTGTGTGTGTGTGTGTGTGTGTGTGTGCATGTGCATGTGTGTGTGTATAGTATGAGTATACGTGTGTCCATGTCTGTGTGTATGCATATCTGTATGTGTGTGTGAGCGTGTGGTTGTATGTTTATGGGAGCCCCGTCGATCAATCAGCCTTCCCTTGGATGGTGGGGGTGGGCATGAGCGATGAGGGGGGTTCCTGGGCTTCTCCAGCGGGCTTTCAGAGGCCTACTCAGCCTTTCGCTTGGCCCCTGGAATCTTCTCCTGGATCCTGTGGATATGAATAAAGGTACTTGTCTGTTAAATATAATAACTATGTCTGTTATTAAATAAAGCTAACTTTTTGCAAAGTTAGTTCATTTGTATTTAACCCAAAATTTTGTTAAGTGAATTCCAGTGAATTATGCAAAGTTGGGCTGGGCTAATTGTTTCAAATTGGTATTGCAAGCACAGAAGGGAAGGGAAGAGGTAGGCACCCTGTAATCTAACTCTGGGCATGACTACAAATAAGCTTATTTCCCAAAAATGTTTGTGCTTTCCTTTAAAGGGTGTGTCAGGAGTGAATCAACCCGTAGCCCTGTTTTTATGAGGCTGCCGAGTGCTGTCGATAGGTATCAGAACGACATCGGTATGTACAACGTAGACCGAATTCGCGAGCTGCCCGCTAATGCTAACAGATAGGGCATGTCAAAACGAAACGGACATGTCCTGATGAGTTAGCGTTGGATGCCGTTTTGTTATTCGGTATACCGTGCATGAAAATCTGTCATTCTCATACATTTCGATAGCACTTAGCAACGTGAAACAACAGGGCTATGTGTTGATTAACTCTGGATAATTCCTTTAAAGCAACACGCCACCATTTGTGGAAATATGTTCATTTTCCATCTCACCTCAAGTTAATTAATTGAGCCATACCTTTCTCCTTTTCATCCAGTCCTTCTCTGAAATCAACGGTACTACTTTTAGCTCCAAACTAGCATGTCTTTGAATCAGATTGGACCATTAGCATCTCACCTGGTCTAATACGATTCAATGATACATGCTAGCTTGGAGCTAAAAGTGGTATCGCTTAGTATTTAAGGCAGAATCAGAAACATCACCTTTATGTGGCATAATATGATGCTGACTTGTGTGTTGTTAGACTGTGCAACTGAAAAAAGCAACTGGAACTCTGAACTACTAACTTCCCACATACTGAACGGCAAAATCAAAGTATAGAATACCTATGCCAGCATGGAATACCAATGTCAGCATGGAATCCTATGCTAGTATGGAGTACCTACTGTATGTCAGTATGGAATCCCAGGATGGAATACATGTAAGTATGCCAACATGGAATACCAACAGTATGCCATGAACTGAGTCAGGCTATGGACTACTTACTTGCCAACTACCGAGTTGACTTGGGTCCTTACTAGGCCCAGGTACTGGTCAATCTGTGCCTGAGGAAAAAGAAAGACAGAGAGGTGGGTTAGTGGATAAGAAGCAAACACTTTGTCATACACTGATATAAGTTTGATTCTACACCAGTGTGTGTTGATGTGGTGCTTTGGTGCTTACCTGGTACTTCTCATAAACCACAGGCATGGAGAACATGGACACCACAGCTGGAGAGAGAGAGAGAGAGAGAGAGAGAGAGAGAGAGAGAGGGGGAGAGAGAGAGGGGGAGACAGAGAGAGAGAGAGAGAGAGAGAGAGAGAGAGGGAGGGAGACAATGAAACAAGATAACAGCCTGTATCCCAACCTTTCTGTTTGCTTCCAGCACCCCTCATTAAATGGTAATGCTCTCTCACTTTGTGTGCATGTCTCTCTAAGACAAGCTGATGAACATTAGCAGTCTTTACTTAGCCCCACTTGGACATACACTGAAAAGCCCTTACTGATTTAGCATGTAGGCTAGGTGTTCGCTCTTAACGTTCTCTATACACTCTTCATTTGAAGCATTCATTAAACCTGCTGCGACCGAGCAACTCCCAATGTCCTCCCTAAGCCCTAAACCCTTCAAAAACGCAACTTTCATGAATCAGCTTCATGATTGGTTGATTCATGCAAAGGAAGCTTTGAGGGGTTCAGGGCTCAAACTGTGTCCTAACTGCAAGCGAACATCAGGTTATTGTAAAGCACTGAATGTTCTCTATCTAGTCTAAGTCAGTTACAGTAAATATGCTATTCTATTAACACAGATTCCCCTTTTAAACTAGCAAAGCAACACGAATGACTAGAAGAAAATAGTGTGAGCAAAGTTTTGCCAAAACGCCACATTGCCAGCATTGCTTCGGATCACGTTCCGTTACGATATTCCAATTGAAAACAACATAATCTAACTGATTTTGCAGCTCTTCAGTCATGTTGCTTGCAGTTACAGCAGGACACATCGTTAGGGTTAAGGGACACATAATGAATCAGTCACGACCATCTGCAGACCCAGGAGGAGGAGGCCCAAGCGGGCCGAGAGCTTACCCATGATGAGGAGAGTGAGTCCGTTGAACAGGGCTCCCACGTAGGTCAACAGCCACATCAGAACAGCAAACTGAATGAGGAGAGGCACACAACACAACCATTAGCAGGCAGCTCTTCACACAGTGGTTGGACACTTCAGGGAATAAACGTTTTCCATACTGTGCTGCACATGATGGGAGTGAATGTAGGTGTTTTGATGTTTTGGTAGAGTTTTGGTAAACAGCACACAAAACAGATTTTAAAGGAAATGGGTACATAAGCATAAAATGATGGTTTATAGGATAAGCACTGACTCAAACATTTTCATGAATTGGCTGACCACAGTATTTGTACAGCATTTCCCTCAGCAACCAGGGACCAGGTTTGTGAGATTTGTGACTTCTGAAACAGCACCCGATAATCCTAATTTCAGATGTTTTTGTCAATGAGAAAATGTTTTTTTCTGCCCATTTTTTCAAAATTACTTGAAATCCTCTTCATCACTTACTCACAGCCACTGAGTTGGAAGCAATGATATGAAAATGAAACAAGTCAATCATCTGACAGGGCTTGAAAAACTATAACCAATCATTTGACAGACCAGCATTCCCCATTGGACAGTTATATGTCAACCAAATGGACGTACCATTGGAGGAAAGGGGCAGGAACGTGGGTGGGACCATTTTCAAAATCTGACTGTGTTTGAAAATTCCATTCCCCACCTTCAAGGGTTTAGTGCTTGAGGTCAAGGTGGCTTGAGGTCAAGGTGGCAATGGGATTTAGTCTTGCTCAAGTATGTAAGTGTAAGTAAGTGTAAGTAAGTGTAAGTTCTTTTGCAGCACATAACAAACCCACCTCTCTATATTGGACTGTTATGTGTGGTTTTAAGTATCTGAATGTTCTCTGATTGAATAATCTTTCCAACATCATCTTCTCTCCTGATTAGTATACTGTAGCAAGGGACATGTTGTTTAAAATCAGAGGTTTGAATGAGCTTTGTCCCACCTTTAGTGAGTCGACCAGGTCCTGGACGAGGAAGAGTCGGCGCAGCTCCTTCAGCATGCTGTTAAGGTAGTACTGCACGTTCTCAGCATACCTCTGCATCTGGTCCTGTGACAGCGAGATCTCCATGTCCAGATATGCCCTACAACACACATACACACACACATACACATACACACGTGCATACACACACACACATGCGCATACACACACACACATGCACGCACGCACACACACAATAGAAAGAGTGATTTTTTGCCATCATAGAGTCAATATCATACAGGAAACAAAACAGGAACTAAATATATCGTACATGTTTATTTCACTTTGCTTGATTATTTATCTTCAGTATCAATAATCGTTTTGATCACAGGTTTTATATCATAAATATGCTCAGACATACAGCACATTGATGAAATTGATGAAGTCAACTATGAACTATGTAAATGAGTAAAATCTCTCTGTATATACTGAACTCCCTCTAGGTAAGATGATCAGAAAATCTTACATTTGTATGCCAATACTTTTCAGCTGCATCTCCCACAAAAATCTAGAGACTCCCTACAGCTTCAGTTGGAATGTCTCAAGAATATTATTCAGGATGGAAAATAATTTCACAAGTGTACAAGCACCCTTGCACAAAGCTGGACCATGTAAAAGCCTGGGTGTTAAAACACTTCAGTTCCATTTTCAGTTACTGCTACACTGTAGCTGTTACTTGTGAGGAATCATTGCCCGAGCCAAAACGGTTCTGTCTTAGCATTATATGGAAAAAAGTTATCCATGCCCTCATCACACCTTATCTACACTATTATAGATAATAAAAGTCTTTATACCAACATCTCCCACAATCTCTACAAATGTTGCAGATAATCCAGAATGCAACTGCAAGTGTAAGTGTGCATAAAATACACACACACACACACAAACACACACACACACACTCACTTGAAGGGATGTCCCTCGTCTGTCTTCTGCACAGCCTGCAGCACGGACTTGTAGACGCGGAAGCTGATGGTGGCGGAGAGGGCGGCTAGGGCCAGGTAGGCCACCACACTCACCACACTGAACTGGGTCAGGCTGAAGAGCAGCAGCAACACACTGCCAAACAGCAGACCCGACTGCTTCAGGTCCCGCCAGTACAACAACTCCATCGCTGCAGGGGAGAAAGGGAGAGGGAGGGAGAGAGAAGAAAAGGCATTAGATGAGTGGGTGGGTGGGTGGATAGAGTTAGGAAAAGAACCAGATAGATAGATAGATACTGTAGATAGATAGATAGATAGATAGATAGATAGATAGATACTGTAGATAGATAGATAGATAAATAGGTAGAAATATAGGTAGATAGATAAGTAGATAGATAAAATGGGAACTTGCTTCCCAAGCTTCTTTGTGCTACAGATTTTTCTTGACTGATTGGCAAATATTTAGACCAGCCACATGCACACCTGAGGACAAGCAGATAGACAGACAGACAGACAGACAGAGAGACAGACAGACGGGCAGACATGTAGATGGAAATTTTAGCGAAGATTGTAGAGTTCAGTCTGAATTGGTATTAAATTGGATCATGATCGCCACCTAGGCTGGATGGATTTAAAACCAGGTCAGCAACTGCTGCAGCAATATTGATACCCTCCATCAATCTAGATTCTTCTTTGTAAGAGGTGCTGCTGAAATCCAAAGCATTTCCAAAAGAGAACATTTGAGAACCAGCACCACAACACCCTGGCTCCGAGTCCAAAGAAAAAAGAAAACAAATACACACTGCCAAACAACAATATTGATGGTTTCAAACGATCTAGATTCTTCTCTGATCATTAAATCACACCATTTGCTTTTTGACTCTCTCTCTCTCCCTTTCTAAAAAATAGCTTATGCACATAGTCAAATTATCTAGATTCTTCACACCATTTGTTCTCTCTCTCTCTCTCTCTTTCTCTTTTCTGGTTTTGTTGTCACTCATCACATTTCCTCAGGAGGCTCGGAACAGAGCGGATCATGCTCTTCGAGAGAGACCGTGGTGGTCATGGTAACAGCCTGGCACTGTCTGGGTGATCTGGCAACACTGATGCCCGCACTGCTCCTCTGAGGTGTGGCGAGCTGTCGCGGAATGTGCTGGTGCCAATCTCCAAACCTACCAAACCGTGCCACGCCCGTCAGCCTAAACCTCCATCACACACTCACCCAAGACAAAAGGGTGACATCACTATTTCTGTGGCAGCAGATCTTTTGCTTTGCGGTCACAGCTGTCAGTAATAATACACACTTTGCACAAATGCAGATTTTTAAACACCAGAAAAATGTCAAAATGATAAGTGGATCAACTAAATAGACTAGAGACAACACTACAGAATATCAACAAACGATCCCTCCTCCCTTAAAATTGATTGCAATATCTCAAACCATAAAATATCACAAAATCCTATTTCCTCTGATATGGCATCTGGTGAGCATGTAGCACTTTTGCACATATTCAGGTCTAAATAATAAATAAATACATAAGTACATAAGTACATAAGTAACATGCTTGTAAAAGGCTGATGTAAACAAGGCTGTCCAAGAAGCCAGTGCTGTGTCACCTGCTCCTGTCGCACATGCTCAGAAGGTGCCTCTTTGTTTTGCTCTTTTGAGGCGCGGCCAGGCCACACGTTAAGCACTGGGGGAGAGGAAGAGAGGAGGAGGAGGAGGAGGAGGAAAGTAGGAAGGGAAGGGAATGCTGTTCCGCCAGCAGCCAGCCTGGACATCCATAATTCATACCACCAGCATATGAGCTCATTTATGACAGCCAAGATGTTTTTTTTTTTTTTTTTAATGTATTTTTGGAGCTGAGATCCACGGATGAACCTCATAACGCCTCCGTGTAAACACACACACACACACAGTCACACACAGAAACAAACGTGTGTTATGAAATCCTCCTCTCTCGCTAGCAAACGATACATAACATGACTGTGGCGAGAGAGAGAAAGAGAGAGAGATATGGTGAGGTGAGGGAGTCAGCTCTCTTCCATCGAATGGTGCCTGGTCACCACGGAAACAGAGAGGAGGGTGCAGCGGCACAGAGAGTGAGCAAGCGAGCGAGCGATGGGCCCTGATGCAGTTGCCATGGTGACCGCTCAGCTCGCTCTAGTTTTTTCTCTCTCTCTCTGTCTCTCTCTCTCTCTCTCTCTCTCCCCCCCTCCCTTCCTCTCGCCAGCTCCCGTTTGCACAGGACCTTCTCTCTCACACTACTGACTGCCAGACAGAGTAACGAGGTGCTAGAATAGGGGGAAAAAGGAGGGGGCGGCTGGCTTCCCTGCCTAGCCAAAGCTAACGCTAACGCTCACACTAACACTCCCATGCAACTCTGTGACATTAGCCCACGAGCACTGCCCTCATCCTCCATCATACATGGCATGAAGAGGGTCCTGGCTTGGCAAATGTTAGCTCTGTAAAGTGATGACTTTAAAAGAGAAATGAAAAAGTAAAAGGCAAAAAGGATCCTTAGCATGCATGTCCGAATGCCTAAAAAGTGCCTAATAAGCAGGGCTCAAAAGCCTCAGACTCCTCAGCCTCAGACGATGGGAAAAGGCTGGCTTGCAGTAATTAGCTTGCAGAATGGTGATGCAGAAATCCAAAGAAAACCAGAGCATTTCAAAACCAACACCCTATCTACCTGTCTCAAAAACAGAGAAGGGAAGCGAAAATGCAGCACCTCAACAACCACCACTTGACACCACAAAACCACAATGTAATTGGTAAAGGGCCAGAGTAAGAAACACCACACACAGTTTGAACTCCAGCAGGCATAAAACACTAGGCTATATCCATATCGTATCCATTGCATATCGCAAATTCATGGGAAGATAGCCTGTGCTGTAAGTAGGCTATATTGAGAATGATAGGGTCTACAACAGGGCACATCTACTATGTAGTATCTAGTATGGATACCAGTATGGATATAAAAATCCACTGTCTCCTTTCTGTTGGCAAGCGCCTGCCAATACGGCCATCATAACAGCTGTCATTTTAGGCACTAGATGCTCTCCTACCGCTGCATCACTTTAGCTAGCATACAGTCAGGATTAGCTTAGCGATGATGGACGGGGAATGGAGCAATTTAACGAATGAGGAGAGAGGGGGAGTGTGAGGCTTACAGCAGTCTGAGTTACAGGAACCGACTGACCTGAAATATAGAGAGAAGGATAGAGAGAGAGAGA
Organism: Sardinella tawilis; assembly: GCA_030264315.1. Classification (NCBI taxonomy): domain Eukaryota; kingdom Metazoa; phylum Chordata; class Actinopteri; order Clupeiformes; family Clupeidae; genus Sardinella; species Sardinella tawilis. The sequence continues at coordinate 7,612,403 of JASCQY010000048.1, forward strand.
GAGAGAGAGAGAGAGAGAGGGGGAGAGAGAGAGAGAGAGAGAGAGAGAGAGAGAGAGAGAGAGA
>JASCQY010000048.1:7624159-7636232 GCA_030264315.1 Sardinella tawilis
TTATAGGGAAATAATGGACTTGGCGGAGCACTTCCACCTCGTCCATTATTTCCCTATAACGGGACACCTCAAAGGACGTTATTCCTTACATACAAGTAAACACTGGCAACACATTGTACTGTAACTGAGGCCTCCCTGGCTGTGGAACTTCCGTTATCTGCTACATCGTTGTCAAGCTACACCATGTGTATCATGTTCAGAGACGGAACCTCACACTTTCTTTGGTACGGTATATTTCCCCTTAAGTGTAATCTCTTGCATTGGTTCTAGCTACAGTATCTGAGAGATTTCAAACCTCACCCTGGCTCCATAATTTCCCATATTTTCTACCTTTCATGTTTTTTATTTAAATATTGAAGCAAATATGTCGCCTATAATTTCTAGTTATTTGAGAAACATCAAACCTCACCCTGGCTGTAGAACTTCGGATCTGTCATGTAATCGCCGGGCTGCACCATTTGTATTGTGTTCAAGGACAGAAATTCACACTCTCTTTGGTACAGTATATTTCACATTAGCTTACATCTAAAAAACGACAGTCTTGCATTAATGCATAATAATCACAGTAATCGCATAATCACAATTATTTCTCAGACAATAATCACAGCATTAAAATCTCTGTGAGTAATAAAATGTATTAGTATTGGGTTTTGATTTTGGGAATACTGTATGTGGTAGGCTTACAATCAGAGGATTAGGGTAGATTCATTATTATTAGGGCTGTGGCTATTAATCTGATTCTAAAACATTCATTTAGTCTACTCAGAGATGAGAAGATTGAGTTGCGAGTGAGTTTTGTTTGAGAGTTGTTCAGTAAGTAGTTGGATGTGTTTGAGTGAGTAATTGATAGTTATTTATTTTATAGTCACCTCCTCCTGCTATTGACTTGGTTGAGTTAATAGGCAATACACCTGACCTGTTGACTTTGGATTACCCTGTACCTCTGTGTCCTGCTCCATCCTTTAAATATATATTATTATATTTATTTATTTTTTATTTTATTTTTTATTTTTTTGCCCTCCACCACCACTCCTCGGAGGACAACATTAGTTTTAATTCAATGTATGTACAAACAGTGATTACTCCATTTAGCCATTTAGCCATTTAGCCATCGGCTTTACAATATAATGTTTTAGCATGTGTAAAAATGTGAGCATAATATAGCAGTTTTACCTTGTAATCCTGTTCCTCTGTCCTGATAAGATCAGCGCTGCAGCTCGGTGCATTTCAACTGTACATGCACTTACCTGACAGTTGCACTTCGTTCAAAACTGAAACCTCTTTCCACTCCTAACTTTCTCTCTGTCTGTCCTCACAGCCACAACTTTGGTTCACTTCAGGTAATTCAATTAAATTTACTTTAATTCCATCAATTAAATGGTCTGTGGCATTGTAATTATCTCAGTTTTGAGGTGATGTGAACAATGCTGAATGCGACCTTACTACAATTATGCCACAACCAGATTTGAACTGCCACTTACCAGCTCACTGCTAAACTGGAAAACAGCAGTCATATACGAACACCAGGTCCTGTAAGCATTAGAGAGCTGTGTTTCATCTACCTTCTTCTCATACATTAATTTAAATTTATTACATGGTCATTTACTTCTTAAACCTTATTACTGTATTTGTCAAGTGGGTTATTTAAAGTTCATTTAAAGGTCATTTAAATTTCTGTTCTGTCAGTTCTGTCATCTAAAGGGTCTCTTACCTCACTGGTTCTCAAACAGGGGTCCGTGGACCTCCAGGGGTCCGCGGCACATTGCCAGAGGGTCCATGAAAAAGTTTGCTACAAAGTATAAGCCTGTCTTATGCAGAGAAAAAGACTAAAGATCAGTATAAAGCCCAATGGCATTGTGCTCATTTTGCCAAATGCAATATTAACATGCCTATCTAAACTTTTGTGCTATTAGCAAAAATGTTTTAGAAGAACAAATGACTAAAATATTGTATTGTTCCATTTTTGTTGCGAAAAAAATTCTGCTCCATAAGGAGTCCCTGGCCCAAGAAAGTTTGAGAACCCCTGTCTTACCTTATTTCACACATCAGGCTTTGGTAGTGGATCTCTTCAATGAACGATGGCCTTGGCGAGATTTATTCTGTATAATTGTAATGGATATTACAAAGGTAATTTACTTGTAATAATGGCAATAAGACCTGAGTTTTTCCAACTTCTCTCTTCACTACAGTATCATGAAATAAAAGTGACAGAAGAGAGACTCTTTTGTGACTGTGCACAATCTCCATAGAAACCTGTCAATAGAATTCTATGACATAGCGGTACACTATTGACATGTACTGTAGTTCCACCTGAATATGATTGGATGGTTGTTTAGATATGATGTCACAAAGGACAACATGTTCTGTTTATTTTATAATACACTCTGAGCAAAGATCATGGAATATTGACCAAGATAGAGCAATATAATACGTTACAATGGGAGCAAACGTGATTTTCTGTATTAGTGAATGAGGGCTCGACTTTGGCCTGCATAAAGGGGGATTTTGCCCCCCTCCCCACGGAATTTAACAGATGTTTGTTCCTCTCGCTCCGCTTTTACCCTCTCTGCTCTGAGGGTCCGTTTTCCACACTGGGTTTGAATAGATTTCTCACATTTTTAATAGATTTTTAACATTTATAGTGCCTTACAGTACCTGAAAAAAGAGAAAAGAATAGCTTTATTCTTGTCCTGTTTCAAAGCACACTACCCACCCCACCCCAAACACACACACACACACACACACACACTCCACTGCCCCTTATCAGCAAGCCCTTCCAACCCCTACATACTGTAAACGCAGCACACTGCCACTCCAGCCCTGCCTTCACCATAACCCTCTTTACCCCATACAGTACACACTGTAATTGTCCCACCCCCACTCTACCCCAAACATCACCTATGCCCAGAATAAAACCCACCCCACCACACACACAAAGACTCCCTCTACCAGCATGACTCCTGGCAGTTGGGTTGGCCCCATGAGCCATGGATCTGCCTAAGGTTTCCTCTTTCGCTCTGTTGCTCTTGGGTGCTCCTTGTTAATGTGTGTGAGTACTATAACTTGCCCCCCTCACCTCCACAAGTAAGCTCTTGCCCTTTGTCCACACCATTCATCTAATTTACATCATCCATCCCTCCCCCATTAAAATGCAGGCCTTAGCTCTACCCCTATATCCACTAAATGCACTTTCCTCGGCTCCCCTCCCCCCTACCCGGTTAGCATTAAAGGAGATACACCGGGCGCCGGAAATGACGCCAAAATCTCATACTCAGCTGGGTTCCCTAGTAACAATGTCAAACGACCTACTGATATATAGCTTTAAACTATCTAAAATATTTTTAGAAACTCTGAAAATGAATCCCCCCCCACCCCCGAACTCCCGCTTTAGGTTTTATTCAATTCTGTAACGGTAATTGTACCTGCGAGAATCTCAGAGACTGACCGTTAAATGTATCTCCTTTAGTAATTACCCCCGCCCCCTCCAATAAACTTCCTTGTATCCTTGTTTCATCACTGATGATTACTTCATTGTAAAGTAGACGAGGTATCCTAAATGATCTGAAAATATTTTTAGAGTATTCAAATCAGAGAGAATTAAGTTATTCTCGCTAAAACAATGTTTTTTTCTCGCTGGTTTTATTTATGCAATCAGCTTAATGTCTCTGACTGGCTCTAGCTATACAGTAGATGGCATGACCACTGTGCTCCAAACACTTGGAGAATTTGGATGGAATTAGGCCAGGTCAACATTGTTTTAATACACAGAGTTGTAAGGTTCTATTAGCATAGGCTATTTTTTTAAAATTACTGATTTAAAAGGCTGGCAAATTAACAAGATTGGCAATTATGGTTAGGTTTATGCCTACTTTTAGCCCTAAAAATGATTCAATCATGTTTACCTGGTTAAACATTTTGTGAATGAATGCGGTGCATCTCCTCACTCCTAATCTTCTTCACCTGTAGAGCAGCATGTCTAGTTGTTTGCTTGTCTGAAATCCTCTGAAATCCTGATTTTTTTTTTTGCCTGGTCAGGTGGTCTGCTTTAATGACTATTCACAAAGTATTTTTGTGAAATAACCTGACTTAATCATCCCTAAAGTAGACATATGGCACTGTACCTACAGCCTGTCTCCTTGTAATGTAAATAAGCCTCTCTTTTCTGAGTGAAAAGTAGAATCTTATACCATAGCAACTTATCAACAGAATGTCATTGTGACATGTCATTAGTTCTATGAGTCATTTCCATCAGGTTTGCTGTGGGTGCCATTTATTCAAATGGTAGAATTCACGTGATGTCACAAAAGGGGTCACTTCAAGGATTCAATGTTCAAGGTTTATTTTTCACATACATAAAGTAAAGTTTAATTGACTGGTATTTAGCTGATGCTTTTGTCCAAAGTGACACAGAACATGGAACATGGGGTTCAGGAATTAAGCCCAACTTGCCCTAATTATTGAACAACATAACCACTGCTCCACCTCCAACATGCCCACAGTAGATATCACACATGGTGGTATTGGCATCTGTCAACTTATGATGCACTGTATGATGAGATGTTGTACCTCATCATACAGTGCCAGTCTTATCTACCAGGCTAATGCATTACTTCCCTGTGAAAGCTCCCAATATTCAGGACATCTTACATTCTATAATTATGTTCAGCCGATGTGTTTTAGTAATTAATAGTAATTATAATGTCCATACATCCAAAAAACATTAACACGCAAACTATGACTCTGTAAATTATAATTAATTACATCTTTGAGAATTTGTGTCACCAAGTTATTAGAAGAACATGAAAAGTTAATTCATTCCACCAACCAGGAGGTACAGCATCTCTTGATTATCGTTTGAAACAGCAAGCACTCATTTGATGGTGGTGTAGAGGGGAAATAGCTGGATCATACTGTGATAAGACAGGATGAACCTCATCCTGTAACAGTCTAGGAGGCCAGAGAGAAGGATTTAGCATAGTATATGTAGCATAAATACATACTGTGTTAATCCTTTGAGAAGAAATTCAGCCGCTGCATTTTACCCATGACACACATGCAAAGCACACAATGAATGACCAAAATTTGCTGACCCCGCGCAGTGTACCAAATTCAAGAGAGGAAATTCTCACTGCAAGCCGATGAAGAGTAACGTATTTTTTTTTCAGAGAGGATGACAGACCAGTTTTGGAGATTTTGATGATTTTCTTTAAAAAAAAAAAATGTTGCATAAGTGAACCACCACAGATACACAACACATTTGGGGGAATGGGTTAACATTGCTACAAAAAAAAAACACATTGAATAGCTTTTGTTGCTAAATGTTCTCATCTAAAGACAACTACAGTATACCTTCAGGAAGAGGGGTAAGGGTATTGCTAAGAGCTATATTTGCTTTGGTTTTGTATAGTTGTCTTCCATCCATATCGTATTTACACCATACTGTGGCAAGTTTGTGGTCTACCTATTCTGCACTCTCCACATTACAGCATAATCAGTGAGTCACTAGCCACTCTGTGTGTGTGTGTGTGTGTGTGTGTGTGTGTGTGTGTGTGTGTGTGTGTGTGTGTGTTTGGTGCTCAGGTTATTCCACTCCAAAGAATGCACTGCACTAGCATTTGTTTAATGAGTGCAGCTAATAAATCTGCCACGGGAACAACTTAATGATGTTGAGAGAGGCAGGATCGTATGGCCATTAAAGCCATTATGGACACTGCTCTCTCTCTCCTCCTCCCACTCCATTAGTGACGGGTTGGGCATAATGAGTGACCAATGCAACAGTATGCAGAAGGTTGGGGTTTCTCTGCCATGTTTGTTATTGGTCACCCACATACTGTGCAGTTGCTCCCTACGACGTACTGCTGGGCACCCTCTGAGAATGCACCTCCACTACCACCCTCACCCTCATCCACCATGTAGCTGCATTCTGCACTTAAAAACCTCACCGCTGAACGCTCTCCAGAATCGCAGATGCAATTTTACTACATACCTTACAAAAATATCTGATACCCTGAATTATTTTCAATGGGCATAGATGTAAGGACATGTTTGCTTTTAAAGTTGGATGCCTTTTGCTTTTAAAGTTGGATGCCTTGGATGCCTTATATTTGTAAATACTTTTACGTGCTGGTTGAATGCCTTTTATACATTACAAAGACTAAAATGTCTCAAAGTGTCTCACATAAATGCCTTATTTGATGGACTTTGTCAAACATTTTTTTTAAACCAACCAACACACAATACCTCATAAACTAATTCTATCTTGAGTAGTTGTGGCACACAACTGGCACCATGCAGTAGGCCTACTTGTTCTTTATTTCGGGTACAAAAGATAACTGCTGATAATAGGACCCAGGACTATTTACCATTGACATCTTTGCTGGGACTTTGAAAAGACAGAGAAGCAATAGACTTGATCGAAGCAGTCACAGATAAAGACATCCAGCAGTCTGTCAGTTTGGGACACACACACACACACACACACTCACATTTACATACACACACACTCGCGTGCACACATACACACCACCAACAACAACACACTGTACAGTCTTCAATTGAAACGGCAGATGCAAGGCAAAGCTGTAGCTTATTATTGATGCTTTTTCATCCGTAGCAGTGGCTAAATGCTCCAGATAGCTTGTTTACATTTTCATGCTAAACCCTCATTAAACTATTTTTTTCAGCTGCATGTGGCAGGCACACAGTACACAGTGACCAAACAAATACCCATAAGAGCCATGATCGGCCAAGTGTTTATTTTAGAAGTGCTACTTGATGGGAGACACATAGGGGTTAGATACAATAGGAGTGCAGTCCTTCATGATACATGGAAGGTGTCAAGTCTTTGACCTCTGACCTGGTAGGGCAAGCAACTTTTAACACATGCAGAATTCAGCTTGCTTCACTGTATTTCATTGTACTGTAGTAGTAGTATTCTTCTTGTTCTTGTTCCTCTTGTTCTTGAGTGTATAGAAACTGTGTAGGTCTACACCCCTTCATCACAGTAAAAACAGATGAACATGACACACTGAAACAGCATTCTTTTTCATGTTTGAGCTTACCCTGGAGGAACCCAGATGAATCAGGTGAAAGGTTTTTAAGCCAAGTTCTAGCCTGGCTGTGCCGATATGCCACCTCCAGAGTCCAATACTCAAGCCTACTTGAAAAAAGAAATGTATTGCCACATGCACTGAATATCTGTTCTACAGTAAATGTATATACTTTATTGATTGTCCCTTGTCTGTGGGGTTATTTTTCTTTTCCAAACTTAAGCCGCTGAGGGGTCACTTTGTCTGGAGGAATTGTGCAGGGGCTGGCAGAGACAGCCCTTGACATTCTGAAAAGGTCAAGGTCTTGCTTCTGCTCCAGTTGCCACTATGAAAACTACCCATTGACTCGTCTGACAGACGAGAGGGGCCTTGGGGTCTTTCTGACACACAACGGAGCGGAGTGTGAGTTCTGTGTGTGTGCCACAGGGTCACTGACATGCACACCCCCTTGTCACTGTCACACACCCCTACACTGCTCACACTGAGGGAGAGCCCTCATACAGTAGGTATCTCTGAAAAGAAGAAACAAACCAAGTGATGAGGTGATATGTTCATGGGCCCCTTATCTGCAATGTGCAATTTAAAATGCACATGAATTCATGTACGGTGACACCCTCTCAGACAGACGGTGCTACAGTATAGGCCTCATTTATCTCATTGCATCTTGAGATGTTTCCTTCACAAATAGCAATCTCCCTGCCAGTTTGCTCTGACACACCGAGTATGTCAGTGCATTGCACATTGCATTAAACTGAAAAAAAGAGAAAATTAGACGGAATTAGAGACTATGGTGTCTGTTTTGGTCATCAGTGACTATGCCAAGATGGGTTAGAAGATGTCATTTCTTGAGAAATCCTCCCAATATCAACACCTGAAAATATGGAAGTCTTTCTGTGTGTGTGTGTGTGTGTGTGTGTGTGTGTGTGTGTGTGTGTGAGTGAGTGAGTATGTGTGTGTGCGTGTAACTGGGAAAAAAGTCGGTCTTTCAAATGGTTCACCACTGAGAAATACCGATTAATTCAGAGGACATTTCTTGCCCCCTTGAAACCACCAGACTGTATGTCATAGTGTTTTTAGGCCAAACAGATGAGAAAGAGAGTCCAAGAAAGAAGAGAAATCTGCCAGCTGTGCTCCACTATAGTAATAGTACTGTTATTAAAGCTACTCACTGCTGAGAGAAACGTATGCCCTTAGCTGGTGCTTTTGAACAATACTGTGATAAAGAGCATTTTGTTCAGACCTCTGGAGTGAATCTGGTTTCGTCTCCTATTCCCTCACTCTCATTTTGTGTGTGTGTTTGTGCACACGTGCCTGCATGCTAAAAAAATATTTAGCGCCTGCAGATTTTCGCACGTAACCCAGGATGTGCCTCTGAACTATCACTCTCTGATTTTCCACATTAATGACGATGCTGGCCTTTAATATGAGACAGAAAGAGAGAGAGAGAGAGAGAGAGAGAGAGAGAGAAATAGAAATAAAAATGAAATCCCCATTAAAACCGCTCACAGCTGCTGGACATTCTGTCGGGTCAAGTGGGAGCCCAACAAGTGGATAATCCCGCTTTAGGACACCTCTCTTGGGGGGCGCACGCTAATCTGCCGCCTCTCATATGGAGATGTAATCTGGAACAAGCTGCAAATGGATCAGCAATGGTGACCTGGCAAGCCCTGACAAGGGGAAGGTCCCAGTGTCAACCCTGCACCAATTTGACTAACGCATGGCCCATCATGCTTGGCCTCTCATACATCACCTTGTTCTTTGGGTTAAGGACCCATTGATATCATCAACTCTAATCTGGAAGCTTGATTAAAACATAGCCCCATTGTTAGAGGTGACTGAATGCTGTCTATAGCAAAAAGAACCAGAACATTTGATGAAACCTAGACCGAGTAACAAACCAATAACTATTGTTGAGTGAATGGGGCGTAGTGATATGAAACTGAAAGTAAGTCACTATGCCCCATTTACTCAGATGCTGGTTCACTATTCGGCTTATGTTGCATTAATTTTTTTTCGTTCTTTTTCCTTTAGACAGCATTCAGTGACCTTGTACAACAGGGCTTTGGATTGATTCACACCAAACTTCTCCTTTAAGTCTAAATCTAAAAGCTAAGATACTGCGCAGAACCCTCAAGCTCCCAGAGGACCCAAACTTAGGGTGAATGACTGCCAGAATGAGAAAGGACTTTTTAATATTTGTATGGGCCCTTAACTTTATCAAGCATAGCAATATTTCATTTTTTTGTTCATTGAACTCTGCACCCTCCATAACTGAATTCAGATAAACCAGTTTATACAGTCAATGAGATAAACGCTCAAAATTCATGTCATGATTTACATCATGAGAATATGAGCCTTTTAATTTGCATTATGGATGTGACATAAAATCGATAAGCTTTTATGGGAGGTTACAGTTTTTCCATTAAGTCTGTGAAGTTTAAAGAGTAACACAGAAATTCTTTGGTTTATATTATTGAGGAGACCTAAATGAACACAGAAAAAATAGCTGAACCAAACAGGTGTAAAAACTACAAGTTTGAATGATGAATTGATGAAAATGAACCTCAAATTTGTTAGGCCTGTGACATTTCCATGGAATTGACAGCCTTAAAAAAACATAATTTCCATGTTGAGGTTTACTTTTCCATGGAATTGGCCATATATATTCTGAGGCCTAAGAGAAAGAATTCCAAGCAACTGCTTTTTCAGTATTTCAAGTATGATTCAGTTCCAGTTCCTGGACCATACTTTAGGCAGTTACCTAGTTAATCCAGCAGGGGGCCTTGTCACATCATATCCCACTGAACTATTAATGCGCAACATACATTGAAAAACATAGCCAGGTATACGTGATCATGACCCCCCTATGGTTCTATGACTCACATTGCTTCAATATTAAATACACTTTAAAATTAATAAGGTAAGAAACCACCTAAAAGTTTGCCATATTACACCTTTGATACCTTTACAGTCTATTTCCCAAAAAGAATTCTATAATTAGTGTGCTTGCTCACTAAAAGCACACAGCTTCATCTTATTAGTGTGCTTGCACACTAAGAGCACACAGCAGCCTTTGGCAAGAGGCAAGCACACTATTGTTCTTCTTAACTTTTCTTCTTCTTCTTCTTCTTCTTCTTACTCCAACACATTTTTATGGCCCCCTACTCCTCAGCGTTCGAGATAGAGACACCGTTCCAACTCTGAGACATCCGGGCGATTCAAACTTGATGGCTTGTATAAAGCTTGTTGTTACACCTTGTCGTTAGCTCGTTATTCACGTTTTTCGGCGGATTTTTACCCCATTGAAATGAATGGTAGAAGCAGAGACACACAGACACACATGATTACAATACCCACACAAAAACACACATTTAGACACACATACAGTACAGGTGCACACACACACACACACACACACATAGACACATAGACAGACACACACAGCACAGCTCTACACACACACGAGCAGAGATACATACACACACACACACACCGCAGCACAGCTACACACACACACAGCCAACTAACAGGCCAGCCCACACACACACACACACACAGACAGACACACACACAACCAACCAACCAGCCAGTCACACACACACACACACACACACGCACACACTCAGACGAATACAATACTCAGCCACACATGTACACACAAACAAACACATTTAGGCAGACACACACAGCACAGGTATACATGCACTGACACACACACAAGTAAAGACACACATGAATACAATACCTGTACACACAGACACACACACACACACACACATACACAGAACAGACACAGCACAGCTACACACACGGGATCTATAAAAAAGTGATGTTGTTGTTTATATCAGAGGCATATATCAGCCTTATTGTTCTTAAGTTTTCTTCTTCTTCTTCTTCGTCTTCTTCTTATAATTATTATTATTATTACAACATGTTTTTGTGGCCCCCTCCCTAACTTGATGGCTTGTGTAAAGCTTTTCGTTACACCTTGTCGTTCGTCCGTTATTCTTGTTTCTCTGCGGATTTTTGCCTCGTTGGAATGAATGGTAGAACTTTGGAGCTTGTAGCCATTTCTCCCTCCTGATTGCTTTGGTATTTTAATTTGGCAACTTTTAAAACTGGAGTTCTGGGTTCTCTGTCTTGTTGCCATTTTCTCCTTCCGTGGTAAAAAGTGATAACTATGGAGACACCCCATTTTCCCAATGAAAGTGAATGGGACACGAATTCAAAATTCCCCCCCGGGGGTGGCGTAATTTTCAAATTATGACGCACTGTCACTATATTCAGCAGATCAACTACAGTCAGCCAGGCAGACAGCCACACACACAGACACACAAGCAGAGACACACAGACATAGGCTACACAAACACACACACATACACACATGATTACAATACCCACACAAACACATTTAGACACACACAGCACAGTTCTACACACACATGAGCAGGGACACACAGACACAAACACACACACACACACACACACACACCACAGCACAGCTACACAAACACACGTAGACAGACACATACAGAACAGCTACACACACAGGATCTATAAAAAAGTGATATTGTTGCTTGTATTTAGATTATCGCCCCTGAATTACGGTGTAAGGAGTAGATAAGAACAGCGGAAGAAAATAGAAATTTATGTGTAATATTGTCAGAATTACAAAGTAAGTACAGAGCACAAACACCAGCGACTCTAGATAGCTTACACCACAAAGGACAAACTAGTAATCTTAATTGCCATAACGAAGGAGTAAGTATAGTAGGCTATTCGTAACTATGCCCTAAGATTGGATTGGAGTGGGCTGTAAAATGAAGTCGCACATTAACCCTGTCTTCTCTCAATATTTAATCATAAGTAAAGACAAAGTACAGTGTAATTACTCAAAGTCCCAACAACTACACATAAAGTAGAGTAGAGTGGGGAAAACGCCCCCCCCCCCCTAAGGAAAATGTAGATTTTCTCATAAATACGAGTTGAGCATGTGTTCAATTTTAATCATAGTTTTCACTGGC
>JASCQY010000048.1:7638293-7655793 GCA_030264315.1 Sardinella tawilis
ACAAACCAACAATGATCATTTTTTGTGGAGTTACGTTGACTAATAAGGTAATAAACGCGATTTCAGCTTCATTTAGGGTTTCAGTTTCGCTTTGCCCTATGGGCGCGGGGCGACGACTTTTCACATTGCAAACGCGGTAAAACCGGAAGGGGTTGACGGTGGTGAAATAGCCTTCATTCGCCCCGGCATGAACTATTTAACCATCAAAGTGACTAAGACGCTGATATATTAACCTTAAAATGTTGCATAGTTTCTCTTTAAAGAGTTCTGTCCTAAAAGAACAAGAAAAATATACACCATGGACTGAATAGTGAACGGGAGCAGACACTAACTGAATGGGACACAGAAACTCACTTTCAGTTTCATTTTCCTTTGCCCCTCTCAGGTGACCTCAGACAAAAGAGCTATGGATTGAATCACTGGACTTCTCCCTGAAGTAATGTCTGCGCAGTTAGCTGGAGAAGCCATCAGTAAAGGAAGAGAAAGATAGAAGGAAAAAAGAGTGGAGAGAGAGAATGAGCGCTGGCGTGTATAGACTAGCCTGAGAAAATCCCTTTAATCAGCAGAAACGGAACAATATAAGAAATAAGCCCACAGGATTTGTGCCTGCTATTTTATTAAAAAATATGTATATGTATAGTTCTAGGGAGGCGAGTGTCAATATTGATAATCCGTAGTGTCTTTGGACTTGTAATCCCTACTTTGGAATTAAGGCCACAGAAAAGGACTTTGTCAAATTACTTGGGGATAAGGCAGTAAAATTATCAGATACCATTGTATGGGTAATATCCTTTATACTTCTAATACCAGGCACTGATGCTCATTTAGACAGATTCCTCTGGGCAAGACAACAATAAGAGCTTACATGTCACCCTTTGTTGTTTTTTTAAGGTAATGACATGAATTTTATTAGAGGAATGACAAAGAAAGGTTGGGGCATGCTAAGATTGAATACCGGATGGTAATCCTCGCTTCCCTCTAATCTCAGAGGGGGTTAGCAGTGTTATATTTGCAGCGACTTTAAAGTGATTGTTGTTTTTCTGGTGCTGCTCATCTGTGGAAATGAGCAATTGAGATTCGGAACAAACAGTGCACATTTAGCCCTTGTGTGTTGTTTGGGAAGAAATAATGGATTTGATTACATGCTAATGTTGATTCTGTACCCTAGCGTGGGTGAGGAAGGAGGGTGACTTTTTGTTGAATTGTTTACCATAAATGTTTATCCCACAGCAGCAGGTTAAAGGCATTTCACCACTTGTTCGAATGAATAGAAATGCTAAAATGATAGAGATGCTCTATTTGTTTATCACAAAGTAATGCATTTAAACGTATCTATTATTATTAAACGGCAGCGTTTACGGCTGGAACTAAAATATGTAATGTATGGTCATCGACTGGCAAACAGCAAGTGGGAAAATTCCATCGTCCTTGAAAGATGAAGCAGGGAAGAATAGAACCACAGAGGGGCAACTGAGCAATCAGAGTAATCACAGCAGTGCAAACGCCCCCTTGACATTTGCCATAGTGGAGGTGATTTTGCTCTGCTAGACTGTGTGGGCTCTCTTTTTTTTATCAGTATCACTATGGTGATGTGTTTGCATGATTCCTTTACATCAAACTCATAGCAGGGAGAGGGAAGGGTGAAGAGTCAGAGGGAGAGAAATTTTAGAACAGTTTAGCCTACTGGTGGTCATGCCCTAGAAGCTCCTAATGATTAATAGAGATTCAACTTTCTTCAAGAGGTATAGATGTGTAAAATGCTATAAATGTGTAAAAGAATATAGTAATTACACTTTTATTACAATGTTATATCAGACAATTGCTTTCATTATTGGATAGAAGAGTGTTGTGCTGTAGTCTGTTGTGACTACAGCTCCGAATAACAATCAGTTAAATGCTGAGAAATTTCTGATCCTAAAGCAGCTTAGGAATCTTGAGCAACAAAAAGTGCATCAAAACAGGCCATAATTACTTTTCCGATTTGTACACCATAAACAAAAATGGGGAACAACAGTCATTTGCAAACTTGTTTCAGCCAGTAGAGCATTGATAATTGTCTGCACAATTTTCTCCATATGGGGTTGCTTTTGGTTCAGTCAGTGTGATTCAGACAACAAACTCTGGGAAGCAATCCCCTCTAAAAGATATGGCTTTGTCAGCACTTACGCCCCGCTCTCAACATTGAACTGGGTATAGGGGCTAGCTCTTCTTGCTGTGTTGGCACAGTGCGAGTTGTTGGGCACTGGCTTCAGGGCAGAGAATCCTCTTCACAAACAAACAAACAAGACAATAAAAAAAGGTTTCCACATCAACCCTTGCATTTCTCTGAGGCTTCTCCCGTCCGTTGTGAAATAAAGAGAATTAGGCTGAAGATCCCGTGAAATGAACAAACAAATGTAAACAAATCTAAGACTGTTGATAGTTCAACTCATGGCCTTTCTCTCTTTCTCTGTCTCTGTCTCTCTCTCTCTCTCTCTCTCTCTCTCACACACACACACACACACACACACAGTGAGATCAGCTTCTGCATCAGTGGACTCTGTGAGGCTAGAGAAAGATAAAAAGAGAGAGAGAGAGAGAGAGAAGGAGGCCTGGCACCGCTTGTCATTGCTCATCACAAGGCCATGCCGCTGTTCCAGTAAGATATCCAAGCGAGAGCCTCGTACCACCAACCCCGGAGGCTACAAAAGAAACAGAATTGAAACTTTCGTGAGTGTCTTCCATAGCAACAAATGCCCCTGTACTCCAATTTGTACTGGGCCTCAACGGGCCCTTGAAACAGCACTAATATAGATATAAATAGTAATAATGAAAAAGAAAAAAATATGTATAGACCTCCAGAGTTTTTCCTGTGAATCCTTTAAAACAAGTTGTATGAAACATTTACTGTAAGGGTGCCAAATATGTACCAGGTGATGAACCATTTCTGGTTCTACTGTATATTGAACCATGTGTTCTGAGAGTGTACGCAGGGATCAACAAAACTGTAATGTACTGTAGCCTACAGTATTTTAAGACCAAGGATTTTTTTTTCTTTCAAATCCAAGAGCAGACCATGTAAACAAAACAATGATCTCAAAACTGGTCTTGAGTCCGAGAGCAGACTTGTGTACCACAACGTTAGTTGTAACCCCAATAAGCGGTTCCCATCAGGCATCGCCTCCTGTGTTTGTTTTACCCCTGAGTTATAAGAAGAAGCAGCTGACAGGGCCAAGCAGAGACGAGTGAGTCACCCAGCCCAGCAGATCCTATTGTTGTTGATGTTGTTATTGTGTCAGACAGGCTGTGTCCAAATAGGCTCTCTGGAGCTCCTGGAAGAGGGCACTGTTGTTGTGGCACTTGGGTCCGGTCCTCCTCGCAAACCCTCACATGGGATTTGATGTCTGTGGGGCTACCTGTCAATCCTGTGGTTTGTCAGTCTTCTCAGTGTCAGCCTCAGGCAAAGCAGTGTAGGCTACCCCTGACTGTGTCTGAACCACCTGCCTGTATGAACACACACACAGTCGTGTGTGCAACTTCTATAACACAGACATTGCATTTGACAGTCTAATTCATAACATTTGGTACAATCTCTATGTGAAATGGAACAGAATTTAAATGAAACATATGTTCGAAGGTAGGGAGAACAATGCCAAATTACATGGAAACCACTCTTTTTGCAAAATCTCCCAGTTCTCTGTTAACAGTGTATAAAATTCTGGTTTTCATCTACAGTTCTTGGTGGCCTGACCCCCAAACCATTACATTACATTGAGAAATATTTTTTTTTCCCTTGAAAAGCTTCTTTCATGTATTTCGATTGGTCTTAGTTCAAATATAAAGTTCATTGCTTTGGACAAAGGCACAAAAAACTAACTACAGTAGAATGCATTTCCGGAGAAAATGCCAAAGTGTGCTTGCTCCAATGCGCCGCAATGGCGCTCTCTAGCCGGAGGTGTGACCGTGCTCACTCACGTCAAGGCGTTTTACCCCGCAGTGTATGTTTTTAGAAAAAAGAGTCTTACTCTGGAAGTAAGATTTACATTTTTAGACCTATGGTATTTTTTCAAAGTACAAGCTTGCCCACTCATATATCATACATAGTGGTGATATTCTGCAAAACAACAATTTCCTGATCACCAATTTACAGATACATCAAAATGATATAATTTACCATGAAATCTGATTTTCCCCATGTACGTAGCTGGCATGAGCTTCACGGTGGAAATTTGTATATCACCACAGTCAACGTAGTCCATAGTAACAATAAATATGTAACTTGACTGAATTTATTGGTTAGTTTGGATAAAACAGGTGGGGGGCATTTTACCCCAGGGGGCGTTTTCCCCTACTCTACCCTATAGTATTAAAGGAATACAATAGTTTGGCGTGGTCGAATATTTCTTAATTTCTGATTTAGTGGGCGTTAGGATTTTCACAGACATCCTCTCTCAAAGTATATTTTTGGGCTTTTATAGCCTTGAAGACAGAACAGTAGAGATGTGACAGGAAATGAGCAGGAGAGAGAGATGAAGGATCTGGAAATTGGGAAACAACAGCCGGAATCAAGCCCATGTCCCCAGACCCATGCCCTGGACCCCCTAGATGTTCTGTTCATTTCAGTATGTTGTGTTGCTTGGCAACAGGAGATGCCAAAACTAAAGACTGGAACTGTTTTGGGGGTGGAGTATTAGCCTGGTGCATAAAATGCTTTCACATCATTTCACTTTGTACAGTCTTGGATTCCGTCCTGGGATGACATTTTGATCATGGTCAGATACTTTCTTTGAACTTTAAAAATATCACAAACCTACCTCTATTTGCTGATTGACCAGCCAAAAATTTGTTGAAGGAGATTTACGCTTATGGAGGGATCCCTGACGCAGTGCTGTATCAAAATGTGATTTTGAGCAGAGGTTCTAGGAGGCACTAGCCTAGCTAGTGGACCATATAAGGAATATAGGAACAGATAAGATAAACAGACCATGCTGCCTCTCTTCTTACAGTGTAGTTCCATCCCTTTCTCCACAAATCACTGATACATGTATAACATCTATTAGGCCTAGACGTTATCAAACACATCTAGGGTAAGGTTGGCAAGCATAGTAACGAGTAAAATATTAATATATATTTACTTAGGTTAACAAACTACCAGGAGATGCCAAGACTAAAGAAGCAAGAGGGGTTATTAAGGTTATGACAGTTAGCTTACAAAAGCTTTAACAGGCTATGCCAACAGGCTACGTTGTTTGAGACTTCCCAAAACTTTAAACTGAATTCTATTTACTTCTGTAATTTCCAGATGTAAGGCAGATGCAAATGGAAAGATGTTAATACCCCTGCCACTCTCCCTTTTTAAAACCACCAATAGAAAAAGCTTTTGTAAAACCACTTGAGACAAGAAGGTTTGAGTTTTAGCCTCAAGGCTTGATGTTTGTACTCATAATAGCAACGATACTTATTCAGTGACACCGGATCACCATGACAAGTTACAATAAACAACACTCCTTCTACTGGTGTAGGGCATTTGCTATATCGTAAACATTATGAAGCAGACACTCAAGTCACCCAGTGGACTTGCCGGCATGTCTTTAATGTAAAAAGCTTTCAATTTGACCCCCAGCTAGAGATAAATAATTGATCATACTAATTAACATTAAAGTGAAGTTGCATTTAACTGTTTCTGAAGACCACTGAGCCTCACTTACAGTAACTATGTGTTTTAATGGCAATGTGTGTGCAGAGGGCAATGTCACGGGCAAATGTGAAGAACTAGTAGCCTGGAAATCCAAACCCTGATAATCTTTCAGATTATGGGTTTGGCCAGGATCAATGTAAATGGCCTACCTCTAGCAGGGGCACCAAGCATGCATTTGAAAGTCTCACTGCACACAATTGAATAACGTTACGATCAATCATAACAAGGAACAATTCAAGCTAGCACTGTCATCATTCTAGCTTGTCTTTGGCCCACCTATGTCAGAAGCACCGCTTTGATTGGTCACCTCAAATTTTTGAGGTAGTTTGTGGATCCTGCCCAGAGTGCAGGCACAATTCAAATTGTGCTCTCACGAGATGTCCGGACTTCCAGGGTAAATGACAAGGCTTTTGGTTCTCAAAGTGGGGAATATAGACATGACAGGTGGGGTGTAGCTACACAGGAGGAAATCTCCTCTTATGCTTTCTTAAGCCTTTCTTCAGAAATGATAATGCTCTCTTTATCATTCACTCAAAGCAACCACATCATTCATATCAGGGACAATGCACAGAATTCCAGCAGTTATTTATGAGCCTACTTAAAAATTAAAACAATCAAGTCATATTTTTGGGAGTGGGAGAAAAATGTTGTTGTGATTTTGTGGTGACATAGCCTAAAAATTTCCCACAGATGTTAAAAGAAGTTTGAGAACCAAGTTATAGGCCTACATTTTGCAATAGCGTAATCAGTAGGCCTATATGGCCTGTACCTGTATAAACACCAATGGCAAACTGCAGTTAAAAACAAATAACCTAATTTGTTAGCCTGGCTTCCACGACCATCAAAGCTCATACAAGCTTAGTCTGGCCAATCTCACATACTAGCCGTCTTCTCAAAGGCAGAATCAATGATAAACTTGTTTAGCCCGCCTCCTTCACCTAAAAGCTTGCTTCTCATTCGTGACTGAAATTCTGGGACAGGAAATGCAGCAAATAGGCAGCTTGGCCATACTGACTTGAACATGAAATTTTGTGCAGTGCAGTAAGTATGGGCAAGCCCAAGCTACTAATTTGTCTGAAATTAAGAAAATATTGCAGTCAAAATCTGAAACTGAAAATCCATTATCCATAGGCTAGACCTGCTGAATATTGCACTAGATTAGATAATTAGGCAAAGTCAATCAATTAGGAATTGAGGAACTATGGTGTGCTGTAATAGAAATAATGTTTTCTAAAATTATCCTTGAACTAATGTGATGCTGAACAGTCTAATAGCACCTATGTGTGCTTTAAAAATGCAGAGGGAAACCCTCAGACCTCTTGTTTTTCTCTAACAATCAACATGGTTAAAACCATGAGATAAACCAATGATTTGTATGAACGAGAAAAGGCACGTCATTCTGCCAGCCCTCGCATTTCGCTGACACCCACTGCATTTAGTGTCTCCAAAAACGATGCTATTTCTGTGCAGTATGTGATGATGTAATTCTCAAAAGCACGCAACCTGCTGTATGCAGACAGGCCTACATCCGGGCTCTGAGAAAGGAGTGATAGGTGGCTTTCAGGCAGACAGCAGGCAGGCAAAATTTGGGCACTCCACTGATATGCTCCAGCGAGAAATATATGCATGTAGAATAGAGTATGATTCTTCAATATTTAGTTTAAAGCTTTCAAATGGTAATTTCTCTTTGAGTGACTGCCTTAGATATCATGTTTTTTCTATCTGAATGTAACTGGTTGAAGGCGGTCTCTCCCCTTCATTACAGTCGTTCTGATCCATCTTTCCCCTCGGTGTTCCATTCCCAGTAGTTAGCTAGTTAGCAACCATTCAGCTAACGATAGTTTGCTAGCCACTTTGCAGCTAGCTACATCCCTATTATTTTCCTGCATGATTTCACTCAGCAAATCGTAGCACACGGAATACGGTAAGTGAAAGAAGGATCGCAATTTTTATTGAATGTTTGCCTGTTAGAACAGCGTGTTATCTTCGCAGCTCTAGCAGTCGGCTAACGTTAGGT
This sequence comes from Sardinella tawilis, assembly GCA_030264315.1. Classification (NCBI taxonomy): domain Eukaryota; kingdom Metazoa; phylum Chordata; class Actinopteri; order Clupeiformes; family Clupeidae; genus Sardinella; species Sardinella tawilis. The sequence continues at coordinate 7,645,988 of JASCQY010000048.1, forward strand.
TAGCATGCTAGTTGTGTAACCAAGCATCCAGCTGCAGCCAAAGGGAGGGTACAAGGGAGAAAACAGGCCGTGTAGTGGAGTCGCAGGCACAACGCATGTCGATAAAGCACAATAATGAGCTTTCTCAGTTCTTCTTATTCACCTGTATTAATGATAATTGTTCATCTATGTCAGTCTTAATACCTGTAAATAGTTCTGTCATTCATTTGATAGCTGTCCATCAGCTTCAGTGTTTGCTCCTTGTAGATGCCTTCATTAGCTTCTGACCATCAAAACTTGCTTGTCAGCTAATAGTCTGTCACATATCGCTTGACATATATTTTACATATATTATTTCTTGTAATGGCAGCGGTGTGGGAATTGACCAAACTGATTTTCAAAATTTCCATTTTAAATGTGTATTTTAAGTGAGCACTTCTCGTTGTTAACATAATACGCAAGGCTTTGACGTTAGACACCTGGCAGAGTGAAAGCACTTGTAGCCAAGCAAACTGGTGGTGCTGCCCTCTCCATATTGTTAAACTGGGAATTTAGTGGCTAAATTGTCACCTTGCTGAAAATCGGCAGGGGCAGCTACCTGTTGTGACTGATTGAATGTTTGTCACCTTGCTTAAAGTCTGCAGGGGCAACCACCTGTTGTGATTGATTGATTGGTTCATTTTGACAGTTAACACCTTAGTTGTACACATTTCCATGATGTTGTGGTATTGGGGTAACGTTAATGTCCCCCAATAAGTTTGTTGATTTTAGCCTTATTGTGGCATAGGCTAGTCTTCTGTCATGAGCTTAATTTCTGATAGTATGATAGTTATGTTAATTAATGTCTTTGTTTTTTCCTTGCAAGATCACTAAAATTCATTGATTGGTTCTCTCTGAAAGCAGTAGGTCAGCCTGTTCACCTATTTCAAACTGATTTGAGTTTGTCTTTTGTTGTTGGTTAATGTCCTCAGAAAGACACAGAACAAGAAAATGGGGGCTTTTCTGGATAAGCCAAAGATGGAGAAGCACAACTCACATGGTGATGGCAACGGCCTCCGCTATGGCCTCAGCAGCATGCAGGGCTGGCGGGTGGAGATGGAGGATGCTCACACAGCAGTGATTGGCCTGCCCAACGGCCTGGCCCCCTGGTCTTTCTTTGCCGTGTACGACGGACACGCAGGCTCCCAAGTGGCGCGGTACTGCTGCGAGCACCTGTTGGAGCACATCACCAACAACCCAGACTTTCGAGGCCTGGGCTGGAGCGGAAGTGTGAGTGTTGGTACTGCAGTAGGAGTTGGAGTAGGAGGAGTGCGAGCCAGTGGAGCAGAGGAAGGTTCGGAGTACGTGGAGCCATCTGTGGAGAGTGTGAAGAAGGGCATCCGCACGGGTTTCCTACAGATCGACGAGCACATGCGGGCGTTGTCAGAGCGCAAGCATGGCGCCGACCGCAGCGGCTCCACGGCTGTGGGCGTGATGATCTCGCCGCGACACATCTACTTCATCAACTGCGGTGACTCGCGGGCCCTGTTGAGTCGTGGCGGCCGAGTGCACTTCTTCACACAGGACCACAAGCCCAGCAACCCTGCCGAGAAGGAGCGCATTCAGAATGCAGGTGGCTCGGTCATGATTCAGCGGGTCAACGGCTCCCTTGCTGTCTCACGGGCTCTTGGTGACTTTGACTACAAGTGCGTGCACGGCAAGGGCCCAACCGAACAGCTTGTGTCACCAGAGCCAGAGGTCTATGAGATCGAACGCTCCGAAGTTGAAGATGAGTTTGTGGTGCTCGCCTGCGACGGCATCTGGGACGTCATGGGCAATGAGGAACTGTGCGACTTTGTTCGCTCACGGCTAGAGGTGACCGAAGACCTGGAGAGTGTGTGCAATGAGATTGTCGACACCTGTTTGTACAAGGTAAGGTCACACAGATAAGCACTGTTTCACTACAGAGATCGTGTCCTGCATGTGCACATTTATTTGTCCAGTTTTCTGCAGGTTAAAGTTTGGAATCATATGCATTTACAAATATGATTTGAAGCACAGAAGATGCTTAAGGAGCGATGGCGCTCATTTCAGGGAGAAATAGCCTCAAACTCTTTTCTTAAATTTGACTAGTATTTCAAAGCTTCCAAATGCAGGGTAGGCTTACTCATGAACTGCAAACCATATTCCACCTGTTAGTATGTTCTTATATACCGACTTTGTACTGTAAATGAACTTATTTGAGCATATTCAACTTGGTTCCTGGCTTTGGTTAGGATAAAGGCTGAATCTACTGTAAATGTCATCCCTACACCTACTGTAAGTCCAGAATCCTCAAAGACATAACTTGCACGAATCAGTCCATCATGAAGTCGGTACATAGGGCTTAGGGGGTACTTTGGGATTCAACCCAGGTTTTTTCCCACATGGTACTGGTAGGCTTTGTAAATGCTTAAACAAAACGTAATATTGGATCCCCCACAATGCCTCACATTTTTCTTTCTCTTTCCAACAGGGAAGCCGGGACAACATGAGCGTGGTACTTGTGTGTTTCCCCGGGGCCCCCAAGATCTCCCCTGAAGCAGTGAAGAGAGAGGCAGAATTGGATAAGTACCTGCAGTGCAGAGTAGAAGGTGGAGCATCTAAAAAGGCTAATAAATAAATTTGCACTGGCAGAGAGCGCAAAAAGAGGGACCCATAGAGAGAGAGCAAGAGTGAGCGTTCTTAACTAGTCTTGTTGTGACCTTGTTGTGTGGTGGTTGGTGTTCAGCCCTCTGTGAAGATAGACAGGTTAGCTGCAAGACGTTCCGCCCTTCTCCAAAAATTTGCCAGCTGAAGCTTTGCTATTAAAGCGTTCATCTCACACAAGTTGTATATAATCTCTGTAGCGTGTCTTTGCCTATGTAGCCAGACACCTTGAAGAGAATGCAAAGTACACTACAATTACACTAGTTGGGAGCCTTCAGTTTTATTTTTTTTCTGTTCAGTGACAAATTATTCTTCACTGAATTTTTAGCACACACACACACACACACAGAAATCATGCAAATTATTAAACCAAATTATCCTCACACACATCCGTTGGGTGCAGTTTTTTTTGTTTTCCTCCCAGTATGTTTCAACCCCCACACACACAGCTGTGTGGAAGAATATCTTTTCAGCTACTGTACGATAGAGATGGTGCAATTATGTCAGAAGGAATGTTTGCAAAAGGAGTGGCTAGGACCCCCTGACACATGCGCACACACACACACACACACACACACACACACACAAACTCACACACACACACTGCCTTGATCTACACACTTTAATGGAAGCTGCTATAGAAACACAGTTAACAAATAGGTAGGAAAAGAAGAAAAAATATACCAAATCAGTCACCATTTAGTGACAAAGTGTTTTTCGTTGGTTGGTTGTACGTTCCGTTACTGTTAGTGTAGAGTCTTTGCCTAAGGGCATCACTTCCACTTTGTGTAAGCATGTGCTCTTGTCGTTCTTTGGTGTTTTCCACTTATTTGAACTTTCAGCTATTGATTTGCTTCCCAATTTTATAGTCAAAGGAAAAGTTCAGAGTTTGTAGTCAACGAGTGCTGTTGGTACAGTTTAAACCGAATTTGCAGACCAGCAGCTAACGGTAACTGAGCGGGGCAAGGGTTTACCCGAGCCCTTGAACAGATTGAGTTGATTTATCCTGGACTTTTCCTGTAGATCGCCATTAGGATAAGACTGATGTAGTCACTGTATGCTACCTGAGTGAGAAATGGCCTAGTGTAGTGGTAAGGTGTTTCTTTTTTGGGGGGACGGGGGTCTTCACACCTGTAGCCATGGTGGCACCTGTTTGCCTTGAAGTTTGTCAAATTCTGCATGCCTCTAAAATAGTAGGCCTAGTTGTAATGCGACACACAGTTGCCTTACCTGTCCTTGATATGTTCCCTTTCTCGATTTTAAACCCTTGTGAGCTCAGTTTACTATGGTAGATTTGACAGCACCAGAGCTAATTCAGGGTTGTTCAAATTTTTTTTTAAATTAATAATATTTAGGGGATGGAGATTTGGTAGAAAAAAAAAAACCATCCTAAGGGTCCCCTTACACTCCCTGCATGCCTTCTCCCCAACAGCATGTCTGTCTGACCAGCACGTCACATACCTGTGATAAGATGTGACAGAAAAGCATTTTATCCTAAACAGTTTTCTTTTAAAAACAAATGAAAGAAAAGACAAAGAAAAAAGGAATGATCTTTTTCGTGGAGTCCAAGGTTTTTTTTTTTCCCTCGTCACCCTCCCTAACCTCAGCTCTTGTCCCTGTTAAGACATTTATTTGTTTAGAAGTTATAATAGAATGCAGTTTATCGTCATCTAATGTGTCTAGTGTTTTTTTTTTAATTTTTTTTTAAATGAAATTAAACGCAGTATTTGAAAGATTGTATAAGACATTTGTAATGATGCTATTTGCATAAGGGAGATGTTTACTGCTTAGTTGCCTCAAACCAACATTTGTCTTTTCTCATCATGGTCTGTCTTAAGTTGTGGCTGTTCTTTTCAGGATTGTAAGTGAGTCAGAAACTCGGGAGGAATTTATAGTAGTAGGAGTAGTTAACGCACAACGAGAGGGACCCAGCCAGCCAGCCAGCCAGTAGCATTACAGTGGGTGCACGCTGGGCAGACGGTTGTACTGTACGTCTGATGGTGCCGGGCCTGTTGATGGGCATCTGTGGCCCAAAGCTGAATGGTATGCACAGCTCTGCTGATCTGTAGTCCTCTGCCAGCTTCTTTGGCAACAGAGCCATCAGCAGTGGCCCGCCTACCTATTGTTGTCCGTTGTCTGAAGTCGGTCCAGTGTGCACACACACCAATATTTTTTTTTTCTAATTATTATTTTTTTGTGAGCTAGCCCTTCTTTATCACAAAGCACTCCTCACAAAATGATCTTTACAGTAGCCACGACACTGATCAGGTCATTTTCGTTTCCTTAATAACCAGTGGTTGTGTGGTACATCTTAATTGCATTAGCCATCATGATTGGCTATTTTATTTGTGTGTGCGTGTGTATGTGGTGCTAGCTAGCAGCTACAATCCCTGGTGTCCTGCTTTTTTGCTTAGCGTCTAAGTCAGAGGTGACGCTGCCGTAGACCCAAGTGTTTGAGATTGGCTTACCCTGCCACTGTACCTGCCCTACAGGAGAGCCAGGGCTGTCGTTGTCCTGTTCTTTACTCCCCTCTTGTTGCCTGGTCCCGTGGAGGCAGATCTGGTCACTGGGACACTGTCAGCCATTTTCCCTGTGCACCAGAGAGAGGGGTGAGGCATGGTGATGACTCATAGGTCTCGCCCACCTGTCTCGCTTTTTTTTTGTTGTTTTTTTTTTGGTGGTAGTGGCGTAGTGGTGTTCTTTTTATGGAACCTCTTCCCAACACAGAGCCATTGCTCAACTGTGCTTTCTCTAGCTCAATTGTTACAGTGCTGGTGCCACCTCTCTCTCATTTTGTTTCTCTCGTTCGTTCTTTCTCTCTCTCCCTCCCTCTATCTATCTGTCTCTGGTCTCTCCCTGTCTCGTTCTATCGTTAGGCTACTGTCTCAGCATTTGAGCCTTCTTTCTCTCTCTCACACTGTCCCCCTCTCTCACTCACTTGTCGGGACCAATCTAATTGTTTACCTTCTCACTTTCCGGAAGCTATGTTGAATTATCAATTGAAATAATAAGGTGCTCTAACTGGAAGCCGGCATACTAAAACCTTGTTCTCATGTGGTAGCTTTTCTTTTGGAAGTGCAAGACTGGCCGTTTTGTTTGCCTTTCTGCAGTTCTGCAAGCCAAGGTACCTGAACACAGCTGAGAACTGTCAACAGCAGAGGCAAAGATAAACCACAGCCTAGAGCTGGCCTTCCTTGTACAAACATGGCTCTTTGGCAGGGCAAGGGACAATAAAGGGACTGTCCTATACTGGTGGAGGTTTTCAAGGCAGCGTCATTTTATTCCACCTGACTCAAGCCAAATCTGACTAATGGAAAGTGAATCGACTTGTTTTGGGTAGCCAAAGTGTGTGTCTTTATCCGTGTGTGTGTGTGTGTGTGTGTGTGTGTGTGTATGTCTTTATGCTCTAAGCATGGACGTGCTGGGCTGCACGGTAAATATGTGGCCATATTTTCTAAGAAATGACACAATTTGTAGCCAAACCTTGTTGTATTCCGTTTTGTCTTTCTTTCTGTGCTGGTAACCGGGGTATAGCCCAGTTCACATTACATGATTTTAGCCACGATACCCAGGTCGCAGAGTTGTCTTAAAAATTGCAGACAAAGGCTTCAGATTGGATATGAATCTGCATTTAATTTTTGACTCCAAGTCATTGTGTGAAGTAAGCTCATGCGTAGGGGTGGGCGATATACATCGTTTGCGATAATAACGCAATCGTTTTAATGATGAGCAAATTTGCAATATTGAGTATTTAAATAACTTCGCCAAAAAAATGCAACGCATTAAAACTTCACTAAGTGAGAGCAACAGAAGCCCCTTGCTGTTTTACAGCAGACACAACTGGGCCGGTGTGATCACGTGATCATGTGAGTTCTCACAAGCCCTGCAGGCGCTGCAAGACCAGAGAGAGAGAGAGCCATTCCCAAAACAACGAAATGAACGGCTTGTTAGCATAATAGTGAATTTGATAAGATTTGCATTAGTCAAAAGAATGCCAGTGTCAAAAACCTGTTGCTCAGAAGCACCACAACAAATCACCTCGCACTGTCCATAGCAGAGAGTAGATTGAGGAAGCGGTGTTGGGAGGTAAACAAATCTCATGAACGTTTACTTTCCATTTGCAAAACTAGTGGTATTAACATTAAATTCGGGCCTGTAATTTTCATTATACATGGGTAATATAGCGAACTCAAATCAATAAAGATTCACCAGAGTAATGAAAACAAAATAGGCTATTATACATTAGTATACAATACATTATAGGCCTAATACATTTAAAGTTTCAATAGGATATCTAACATAGCCTACTAGTTAACGTGATGTCTTGGCCAATTACAACGGTGTTGACATTATTTATGGGTATTAAGTCTTTCACATAATTTGGTAAATTTAAAACACTGACGCAGATATGAATCGTCTTCAACTGATCATAGTGCTATCCCCATGGTTTGAAAAAAAACAAACAAACAAAAAAAACACAGTGACACACACACTACCTTTTACCACCCGCTATGTGCGCTCAATACGTGTAGTGCGCTCTGGTGCAACTTCAAGAACTCTTTTGCTTATACATTGTGCCCCCTTGATATGCTTTGTAAGACAGACATGGTGGCTTTTAACTCATTAGAAACCATTTTTAATGGTTGTAATGACATTATCGTCATCGCCAAAATCCCCCCAAAAATATTGAGAGATTTGTTGCCCATATCGCCCACCCCTACTCAAATGTGATCTGAGGCAAGGTCACACACCTTGTCGCAACTATTACTGGACATTCGGCACATTAGATATCCTGAGAAATAACAGGACTGCCTAGGTTGCATGACCATGCAAGGCAGGAGAGGAGGGCTGAGCGCTCAAAGTAGAAGTAAAAGTCTACAGTAGCCCTCCATTAACCTAGCCTTCATGGCATTAGCTCATGATCATGAACAAAAATAGAAAATTCTGTGGAAAACTGCCACTAGACTGTGAGCTGCTTGTAGGTTTAAATGGATTGTAACAAATGGAATAGTTCTATCAATTCTATGTTACTGTACTGTATGTGCCTGAGCTAAACTGTCAATGTAGGGAATGCTTTTAAACTTGATTTTTGTGAAGTATAGAGCCTACCTCATTGCCTTCCTCTCACAAACAAGGACAATTCCAAATCCACAGTGCATAGTGCAGGTAATTGACTAGACAGTTTAGCAATGACTTTACCATTCCTGTGACAGATTGTTTGCAGCCCCAAAAGGCAGTTTGCCTTATCATTTATCCTTGGGGAAAAAGATAAAGAAATCTTTTTCCACCGATAATAAATGTCCCTGATGCATGCATCTGTGATTAAGTGAAAAACTTGTGAGAAAAAGTCTAGAGCTGGTATGCAACATAAGTGTAATGCCTATAGTGTGGTTAAAGGAGTTACGTTGATAAACTACAAAATGTTCCTGTTTACATAGTACTGTAATAAGATTATAAGACAATTACCAGCAAACTTGTTTGGCAAGGGAGGACATTTGACTTGAGGAATAGTTTACTGTCAATGTCAGGGATTTCTCTTAAGTATGTAGTGTGTACACTTAGGTTGGAGAACAGTCATGACGCTGTGTGATAGACTCCGGATCTCCAGAAACCTAGTCACATAGCGTGAACAGTCTAAAGACAGGTAGTAGCACCTGCAACTAGTTGGCGACTAGTTTGTCATGTAATCTGAACTGGGCATAAGCGACACAGCTGTGTCCCCCGACTGTCAGTTCTGTAGCGGGCCTGCCAGGCTTTGCGGGATGACGTCTGAGCTAAAGCTTGGCCAGGCAAACTCTCTCAGAGCCTCTGCTAGCCAGCTCAGGTGGCCTTGCCCATCCCCATGGGCCATGCTAATGGTGAAGCTCTTTTTATTTATTGAATTTTTCTCTTTTTTTTTTTTTTTTAATTTTTATTTTGCAAGGATCTAAAGAGTTTATGGATCTTTAAGTGTCACTTCACTAAAAAAAAACTGTGCTTGTATGTTGGAAGATTTAGGTTCACTCTTTTACTTCCTTTCTACTCATGTGTCCTCAGGACGGGGGATTGTATTTTTGCACTTTCATGTAGTGGTGGCGGTGCTACGGAGAGTTGAGCAGCCCAGGCTGCAGAGATTTGCAGATCTTTTCTTTTTTTCTTTTCTTTTTTTTTTTTTTACTTGAATCTTAAGTTTATTTATTTAATTTTGTTTTGGCGCTGCAACTCAACGTCCAAGCAGTCACCACATCTCATTGAAGAGGCACATTGAAGTGTCTCACTCTCTCGGGTTGATACTGACATATAATGTCAAGAGCAGCAGCTGCAGCAACAGACACATAAGCCGTTATGTTGGTGTGAATTGTTTGTTTCCTCATTGAAGGCATACCTAAGTCTCCTTTTCTTTGTCCTTCCTTCCTTTCTTTCTTTCTTTCTTTCTTTCTTCCTTTCTTTCTACATGTATTTTACCAAAAAAACACAAATAACGTCCATACATTCAGTTTTTCGGAGGGATGGTGGTCTGTATGTTACACTACATTTGTGTCTGTGTTTACTCTCTCACCTGAAATGTTATGCCTTGTTCTCATATTACAGTAAAACGTCAGATTTTGCACTATTCAGGAGCTACTGAAGTAATATTTATAAAATCTATCCCACCCCTTACTTTTCTGCATATATTTGCTGTATTCACCAGTTCGTGTGGGGAAATTTATTAAAGAAAAAAGAAAGAAAGACAGAAAAAAAGTCATTAATCTTCCCACACAAAAAGGATTATACTTCCTCTGTATCTTATCTGCTAGTTTCAGAATTGATGGCATGGAGAATTATGCTATGTATCAAATTGATCTTTTGCTTTATATCCTCTCTCTCTCTCTCTCTCTCTCTCTCTCCTTTCCCAATGGGACGCAGCATGTCTATTAGTTGTAACCTCTCAGAAGGCAACTCTTTTTCTAGAGCTCGTTTTCAAAAGAGATTTTACTAAAGCTGTTTTTCCTAGAAGACTATAATGAACAGAATCAGGGTTAGGCACCAAGTACTTAATTTGTTTTTGTTTTGGAAAGAAACGAAAAATATTTGTATATTAGCAAGCACCCAAGTATTAGAAACTTGTAGTGACAAACTGTGATGTTGTCATTCATTAGTTGTCATTAAAGAAATGATGTATTCAAATAAAGTTATTTACT
>JASCQY010000048.1:7660793-7669115 GCA_030264315.1 Sardinella tawilis
TCTCTTTCTCTCTCTCTCTCTCTTGCACTTTATCCTTCTTCTTTTTCTTTCTGAAGGACTCGGCATCAGCAGATGACGTGTGGTAACACTGCCTGTCCATCTTTTAAACACTGTTATCTCACAAATGCCACCTAGTCCTTCGGGACTGACCACAGCCACAACAACCCCCCCACCCCAACCCCAGCAATCCCATAAGCACCTCTGCACACGCCATCCATCCTCTATTCACTGTCTGGACAGCTTTGCCTGGTACAGAAGAAGGGAGGAACAATGGCTGTGGATGGTAGGACCTGGAGCCAGTGAGGAAGAGGCAGAAAATGAGCAGCAGCAACAACAACAACAACAACAACAACAAGCACAAGCAACCACTTCCCCTCCCTGAGCACTAACCAACCCATTACCTTAACCCCTTAGCATTGCACAGCAACAGCTTTTTGTTTGTTTGTTTGTTTGTTTGTTTTTCATCTTTGCACCGCTGAACAATAGTTGTGAAGTACTAGGGTGTGAGTCACTTTCAAGGGCGGTTGTGGATTTTTTTGTTAATATGTTTCAATGGATGTGGCTAATGTTTTTATTTTGAATGGAGTGAGAATATGAGGGATGGATGTCTATGTCCATGGAAAAAAAAAAAGTTTCTGAGAAGTGCCCTCTGACTTGCAAAGGAGAAGTCTGTATTTATCATAAAGTGTAAACAACCAAACACAAAAATAGTTGAGGAGTGAGAAAATGGCTAAGAATATAACAGGGGTCAGCAGGTTATGTTAATATGCGGTACTTTTGTGGGGTCAACCTGAAAAACCTGAAAAATCACTATTGTGATAAAAAAAATGTCAACAACAGAAACATAAATATGTTATTTTCATTGTCATGTCGGCTAATTTCCCTACACAGGTTTTTAACTTTCTCTCCCTTTTTGGCCTTCCACCTCTTATCCCCCCCCCCCCCCCCCCCACACACACACACACACACACACAACACATACACACACACGTCCTTTCAATCACACTCTACACAGTCCCTTTTTTCTCTTAGATTGTATATGCTTTTTTTAAGTGTGTGTGTGTGTCCTCTTGTGTGTGCCAGAGTGAACCGTTGTCCTTGAGCGAGTATAAATGTGCGAGTGCAATCAGGTGTCGATGCCGGCGTTGGCCGAGCGCAACGATAAAGCGTGCACTGGATGTATGTGCACACACTCAAATGGCAAGGGTGGCATCATTGTGTGATTGTCAGCAGGAATGACTTGAAGCCCACGGGCCTGTGATTGTCTCCTCGTCCCTACAGTATAGGAGTGCTAAGAGTGTGTTTGTTGTCAAGGCTTTCTTCTCGCCCTTTTTTGTCTGTCTTGTTATTGTAGTTTTATTTTTGTATGCATTTTTTCTTTTGATTGGAGGTCTGCCAGCCCGCGGGTGGGCCTTGGGGGGGTGGTCTCTAATCTTTAACTGCTTCTTTGTGTGTTTTTTTTCTCATTTTCTTTTCAGAAATGGTAAATGGGAAATTGTAAATGGGAAGTTGTTGGCACGTAAAGGGGACAGTTCAGGTGTTCAGGGCAAAGGCAAATGGAATATCTGGAGAAGTTGGTCTCCCCCACCTGCCTCCCCCACCCCACCCCACCCCACCCCGTTGCCTTCATGTACTGAAATATTATAATCTCTTCCACCGTCTAGCATTTTATGCCCAGAGAGCAGTTCAGAGGAAGTAGTGGAAGTAGTGGAATTCCTAGCCATTCTGGTGCATAGACAATACAGACTCCACATGTACACTACTGTACATGTGCTTTGTAACGCTGGGTGACCACCGCTGTAACACAAGAAAATGCACTGAATGGCAGTCACCTTTTTTTGGAGGCAAATGTTGGGGTTTTATCCATATACATACTTTAGTTCGTCAGATGAAATGAGGGGCTATTTTTACAAAACTAATGAAATTACTTACAGCATTGACATTTCAGACTTTTCATATTGAATCACAGGACAGGGAATGTGTCCGGGACTGCCTTGGCCACTAGCATTTGAGAAGCGCAAATGACCTGTTTTCCACTGATGTCTGATGCTGAGCTGTTTATTGCATTGAATACCTGCCTTGTTCATATAGTGTACGTGTTATCACAGTCACCAAAATGAGTTCAGACGATTCCGTATGTTGAAATTACATATTTAGTCGGAATGGTGTTAGGTAATTAGTTGGTGAAAGCAATGGTAAGGAGACATTGGCGATAGTATGCTGCAAGGCGGGTGTCCGTTCAGCTGTTTGCTTTCAAATATAAAGTAGCAGGTTGAGGACAATGACAAATATGAAGCAAGGCCTTGGTAGTTTGAAGCAGTGATTGGTGCGTATGCTTAGGCGGAGCTAGCCTTTGTCAGGGATACCATGCTCCATGCTCAGCTGTGGAAACGTCCCTGATGTTAAAAGAAGGCCCTCAATCGCTGAAAAAGATGTGCATTTGCATTGAAGCTATTTTAGCGCAATGAGATGTTTGGGTCGAAAAGTTCACATGCTTGATTATTAGGTGAGTTGCCTGGGGTGACTGCTTCTATCCCTTAATGAAAAGCAGAGAGTTTTTTTTTTTTTTTTTTTTAATTAATATGTTTTAGTAGGGGTGAGTGTTAACAGATGCTTGATGCGGCTCTTTTGAGATTAGTTTTCGATTATACCAACCAAATTCAAATGGACACGTTTATGGATAGTGCGTTCCCTACCTCTCTGAATGGCTTTCACTCTTCTTGAGATTCAATGAGGTTTTTTTTTTTCCATTTTCCCCAGCAGTGTCAAAGAAAATAATGCCCCTCACCCCTACCCACCTTTCGAACAGTGCAATTGTTAAAGGAAGAAAAGTCATTTTGCTGACTCTCCTTAACCTTCCTCTGGTAATTAATGTAACTTCAAAAGCCAGCCTTCTTCCTGGTGCCCTGCAGTTGAACTTACCCAGTGTGGGTGAGCGTGCTGAGACCCTCGCAGACCTCTGTTTGTGAGGTTCACAAAATATTCCAGGGACATTTTGTTTTCATGCCCCTCACCGTCTTTACGGAGAGGCTTACAGTCATCGCCAGTTTTACAGTCACAAAATGTTATTACTGATTGTTAGCAATACTCATAACCGCAAGTGCACCATGACTTCACCTTATCTTTGTTTGTGTAAGGGCAAATTGACTTGTATTAATACTGAACAAGGCCCCATGCCAGCCAACAGCATGGAAAAAGGTATTTTTGTTAGCCCACTGCACACGACTAGAGAGGCCTGTGCATGAATTATTTGGATACTGTACATCCAAGTCCTTTAGGAGTTCAGCTCATGGTGACATGGCCATGTAGTCATACTCACTCTCTTAAGTCAGCGTCCCCTTCCTCTCCCCTCCCCTCCTCTCCTCTCCTGCCTTCTTGTGTGTGGAGAGGGTTAGCGAGTGGCCTTGCATGTGCTACTCTCACAGACGCTGTGTGTGTGTGTGTGTGTGTGTGTGTGTGTGTGTGTGTTTGTGTATCTGTCTCTGTCTGTTTGTCTGTCTGTCTCTGTGGGCACCCATAGATAGAGGGTAGCATGGATGGTTAGTTATGGCATCTGTCCTTTGGGAGTGTGGAGTAAAATATGTATCATCTTATGTTCTTTTTTAATTTCGCCATTATGTTTTTTATATTCTTCCCTTTTTTAGATAAGATGAGTAACCCGCATCTGTCCTCATTGTAAAATTGCAATGTAGTGAAATAGCAAAAATAGAATTGTTTAGAAATGTCAAACCTCAAAGCTCTGTGCGAGTCGGACAACTGATTTGAAGACAAAGATTTAGCTTTACTAAGCATGGCAGTCTTGAGATTTCTGTAGAATGAAATGGACCATTACTACTGTACATGAATGCTTTTTTAGTGAAGTCTGGTGCCAGTGCCAACTATTTGGTGATTGTCTTACAACTAATCTTGTACTCTTGCGTGCACTGAGCTGCATGAACAAGTGGTACGCAAAATAACTTTTTGAGTAATGTTGGACAGCCTTATATATTTTTTTTCTCATTGGGAGAATTTTCATCATCACTTTGCAAATAACTTTGACCATTCAGTCAGAACATACAGAACGGGGTTGTGTGGTTGCCCAGAAACATTGTTGGAAAAGTCACCCGATGTGTGTATCATTGTCTTTGTAAGGCACTGCATGTTAGGCAATTTTAGCAATTGCAATGGGGCCAGTCAGTCTTTAAGATGACTTGCTAACACATAACGGGAGGACTTAGTTCATCCAGGTTTTGTCATTATCAAGCTCTTCAAAATATGTGCTATTTTCATTCTGTGCTGTCTACATTAACGAAACAGCCCATAATAGTCCTGTTGTTTGCTGGTTATTCAGCAGGGCCCTGCTGTTATGTTGGATGGCATCATTTTAAGTCGCCCCTTTGAAGTTAAATGGAGGCTTGCAAAATGTATGTGCTCTTTCGAAGACTGGTTTTCTTCCCTCTCGTAGAGACCATTTTTTATTATTATTCTACTGTATGTGCTGAATCCCAGACTATACAGCCAAACCGCAGTACCTCACGAGCGTTTATCACAGGCACTTAGTGTGTTGCCTCTTGCTGCAGGACTGGGGGGGAATGTGGAACTGGTTGTATTGTTGATCTGATGCAGTTCTCTCTCTCTCTCTCTCTCTCTCTCTCTCTCTCTCTCTCTCTCTCGTCTTTACCTCTACCCTATACGTCCTTTTCTTAGCCTTAGTACCCCCCCACTCCCCCGTATCACTATCCGTATTGAGATTGACATTGTGAATGAAATGTTTTATGTGTGTGGCTAAGGGTTGTGGATATAGTTAAGGGTGAGCTCATGTTTGAGCTGTACTACATGGGGAATGGTTTGTTCTACCATCCCTATTAATGTCAATCTTCTATTTACTGAATTTCAGAATAAGGAAAAGTAAATAGTGAACCAAGACTACCTATGGAGTCTTAATATGTAGGTAGCTGGATGATGGTTTTTTTTTTTTTTTTTTTTTTTTGTATGGAAGGTGTAGATATTGTTCCTTAGAGGAGCCATCTTTTTTGACCATTTGTTCCCTTACGTTCTGTGTCCTTAACAGATGTCCCTTTATTTTTGTTTATCAAGGAAATTAAAAATGGGATGTTATTAGGATTTTAAAAGAGTAATATATTTGGGCTAAATACTTGACTGATTTGGAAAATGAACCACTATTGAGAGTTCTTGAATCAAATTGTATTTGCACTGATTGGTAGCCAGTGGTGGAGTTGCTGGGATATTCAAAACAAAACAAACAAAAAAAAAAGTCCAAACAAAAAAAAAGTGGTCTTTTAAAAAAAAGTCACTCTGAGGAAAAAAAAATCATTCAGCAACAGGGTAACATCTATTAAATCTGCTACTGAAACAGTAATAATGAAAACAGAAAACAAAGATATGTATAGACACAATCTTTTTAACGCAGTTAACAAGATGAAAAACAAAATGAGATATTCTTCTTAGTGTTTGATGGGGGAGTATTCATTGAAACAGCCCAAATTCGGTTTGCTGTTGTCTGCTCAGCGCTGTGCTGTTGCCTGCAATTTTCCCCCTCCCTTCATCTCCCTGCATTTTTGAGGCCGTGCCACAGCAGGTTATATTTGCAAAGGCCAAGCCAAACCATGATTTGCGTATCCTGCCCTACCCTGAATATGATGAAGTCAACAGCAAGCCAATTGTGTTGATGAATAGCGCAGAGTGTAGGCAAGGGAAGAGAAAAAAAAAACACAACACAACAAGAACAGCAGCTGAGACATGTGGACTGTTTTAATGGTCTTCTTTGTGCTCTACTTTGGCGGCCGAACGTGAATTAAAGAAATTACGGCAGTGGCAGATATTTGCAAGCAACAACAAAGAGGAAAACAGCAACAGCAGCTAAAAGAAACAAACAAACAAACAAGCAAAATACAAAACAAGATGGGGAAGAAAGACACGCTCGGCTGTTGAGCTGTCCGGAAAACCTTTTAATTCACTGATAAGCTCACCATTTTGCCTTATGAACTGAACTGTACCCCAGTTTACTTTGAGACTGGCCACATGATCCAAGCTTTTGTGATGCGACCTGACTCACCAAGTTGGTAATTTCTATGTCGAACTGTAACCGTCATAAGCTACAGCTAACCTTCAGAGCAATTTGTGCACACTTCACCAATTGAAAGATTTTTTTTTTTTTGTCTTTATTTTTTGTTTTTGTTTTTGAAATGATGATGGTTTTATGCTGTGATATGCTGATTTAAAATTAACCCACATTAAAAAAACAAACAAAAAAAAACACCTTTGTACTAATGTGCACATGGCAACAAAAGAAAGTAAAAAAAAAATAACAATGTACTTCACAATCTCCAGAGTGTGTGTTGTATGATGCAGCTGTAAACGTAGGCCTGGCTTTCTCCACCTGCTTCTCTAGAGTAGTCTGTGGTTGAATTTCACACAATGGCTTGGTAATTGTATATTTTGTATTATTATGTACTTAATTCCAAAGAGAGGGGCAAAAAAAAATTTTTTTCTCCCTTTTCCTCACGTCTTTTCTCTCAGTGCCCCAGCAATGACCATCTGTTTGGAGTCAGCTGAACAAATTGCATTCCTTGATGTGTTAATTGTTGCTTTTTTTTTCCATTTTGTTCTCTTGCCCACTTCATTTTCTTTTGAGCCCTTTTTCTTTCTTTCTTTCTTTTTTCCTGTTGCCTATTAGTTTGAAAATGAGTTTCTAGTTTAGAAAACATGGCACTAAATAAATGGGTTGCAACCATACTGTGCGTCCTGTTTCTTTGTTATTATGTCAAAAGCAACACTACCCAAGGTCACCCACCCACCTCTCTCTCTCTCTCTCTCTCTCTCTCTCTCTCTCTCTCTCTCTCACTCTCCCTTTCATTTTTCCCTGTTTCTCTGTCTAAATCTAATCAGTTGTGCCTGCTTACCAAAACATTAAGGCAGACTTGGCGGAGTGACGCATGATGGTAGTGTTAGTACGGGGCTTCTACATTGCTAAGCGCCGAGACCTAATTCTATCAGTTCAATGATACATCGGCTGCCTTCGTTAGCGGCCTCACTTCTCCAGGGTGAAAAGGATCAAATAGAATACAGCAGACGGGGAGAAAAACTGATGCAGAAAACTGAAGGTCTCACATTTCAGGCATCACATTCAAAACAAACTATTTTACTCTGTTAATGATGAAGATCTTCACACTACACCAAAAATATATACTTTTCTTACACACACACACACACACACCACAGTAGCAGAAAACAGTTGTTTTGCGAATTGGATTGTTTTATGAAATGCTGGGCTTAATTGTTCACTGCTGTGAACGGTTTCAAGCATAAATGTCCTCACGAGTGACCCCCTGTATTTGGACGTGAAATTGATAGAATTGACCAGACCCCTAGATAATGAATGGAAATGCTGATACAACAAAATAACCCAGCCACATTCATTTCCCCCTCTGTTTAGGCCTACTTGACATTTTTGTCCCCTTGAACAGAAAAGCATCAGATAAGATATAATAATAATAATAGCTTACGCCCCGCTCTCACACAGACATGCTATTAGCGTGCTATTAGCAATATCCACATTGGGGGGCGGGAGAGGGCTATGAAGGTAAGGCATTGAGAAATGACCCTTTTTCCTCTTGTTAATTTGCTGTATTGGGGGTGGAATGGGTGAAGGGAGGTCAAGGGGGATGGTGGGGGAGGGGGAGGGATGCATGTAAATTAGGCTTCGTCTAATGGATGAATCCATTTCCTGCACGGCACAATTGTTTGGTGTAACGCTAATGAGCACCCAAGATCATCAGGAACCTAAACCAACCGGGTCAGCTGACCTCGCCCTGTCTGTCTAATTACTGCATTAGCCGGGGCCTCGCTGATCGACCATGCGTGCCACACTAAGCTATGGACGTAGCGTAAAGGGGGCTACGGCTGCTGCCGATGCTGCTACTGCCGTGACCATATGGTGGCTTAGTTAGTTAGCACTGCGGCGGCTAAAGTGTGGCTGATTCGCCCACAGAGCAGTAGGCATGAGATGGGAGTGCAGTGTACGTGTGTTTGCAGCCTACAGCATGTGCCCACAGACACACACATCACACACACTTTCCCTTCATAACACACACAGACATGTGCAGTACACACCAATGCAGACTTTCACACGTTCACCCAAATAAGCACACACATCTGTAGGGGAAGGCTGGCGAAATACACAACCTCTCAAATCTGCGTACCGTCTGGATAGGCAGGAGGCCCCCCAGGGGATGGCTGGGAGATCCACGTCTGTGTGTGTGTGTGTGTGTGTGTGTGTGTGTGTGTGTGTGTGTGTGTGTGTGTGTGTGTGTGTGTGTGTGT
>JASCQY010000048.1:7676578-7686578 GCA_030264315.1 Sardinella tawilis
CTTGCTGTCCCTGTGGCCAGCGTGAGTGAGTACAGCTACTTATCTTTGTAACCTCCATCTCTCTCTCTCTCTCTCTCTCTCTCTCTCTGTCTCTCTCTCTCTCTCTCTCTCTCTCTCTCTCTGTCTGTGTGTCTCCTTCTTCCCTCTGTCTCTGTTCCCATTGGTTAGCTGGCCTCCATTGGCTCCCTCTGTGAGTGGGTGGGTGGATGTATATGTGTCTGCGGCTAAAGGAAATCAATGGCTCGCGAGTGTCCCTGAGTACTGCTCGTCAGGGGGCCCAGAGCTGGGTGCCATTGACCAGTCTGCCACTGCCTCAGGAAAATCTTTGCTACCGAACGTGTCTGTGTGTGTGTGTGTGTGTGTGTGTGTGTGTGTGTGTGTGTGTATGTATGTGTATGTGTGTTGTGTGTGTGTATGGAGAGGTTCCTGCTCCCGCAGTGAGTCGTCGATACTGATACCGGCCCCTTCAGACAGGGCAGTGGGTCAAGAGGAAGGACCATAGCTATAGTGATATGTGTTATACTTTTAGGTTAAAGGAGAAATCCGGTGTGATTCAATCCATAGCCCTATTGGTTGGGGTCACCAAGTGCTATCTGTAGGAAAAAACAACATGAAAATGTGATATTTGAAGAGCAAACTGATGACTTACATTAACTGATATGAATATGAATGGGGCATAGAAAAATTAAACTGAAAATGAGTTTCTGTGCTCCATTCGGTTAGCGTAAGCTACCTGTTGGCTATTTGGTCTACTGCATGTTGCATCAAATCTGCTTATTTTTCTCCCTACACAAAGCACTCTGTGACCTCAAACAACAGCGCTATGGATTCATTTACACCAAATTTCTCCTTTAAAATAATCTAAGCATGACCAAAAAAACAGCAAAAGAATGTGAGGAAACAGCCACCTTGAGTTTATGTCAAAACCACCTCCACACAGATACATATCTCCCTTTGTCTATATGTCCACTGAAGATAGCACGCAAATCTACCAGCGTGACTGGCTTTCCCACATAATATCATGCTCTCCCATGTGTAATCACTGTATTATGGTAAGTAAGTAAGTTGCAAGTGAATGCAAAGCTGGTTACAAGAGGACTGTAAATTGAAAGTATTCCACGAGACCCACAGACAGCTGCTTAAAGCTATTACTGTATCTGCAGATGGCTTAAACTTGACTGAGCTGACAGCGGCATGGAGTCACTGTGATGGCATGTCAGTGCAAACGCATGTTAGGCTTTTAAGTCAAGACCGAATGCTTGCATATTTGCTTGGATGTCTGACTTTACTGAATCTTTGTATTTCTTAGTTTATTATGAATGGGTTGACGACATTTGTTTCGGTGGTATGATATTTAAAACAGTCCATCATGAGCTAATGAGGAAATCTCGACATGCATGTATCTCAAACAGTCAGTGGCTGAAACTAAGAATTCACCAAATCAATACATCCTAGAGAGCTGAGCTTTATATTTATACACCAAGGGTCCTTTTATTTGATTTGGGTTCACACAGTGTAACTCGGTGTACGTCTCACCACGACAAAGGGTCCTGATAGGTTACTTTATTAGCCTTCTAGTGATAGTTGTTTTCAGTCACTATATTAGCAAGTTCAATCTCGCTATTTGTTTTCACTTATATAGTGCATGATACTGTAAACTGTCTATATTGAATGTATATTTGTGGCAGTGAGTAAACCTTATTATCAGGTTGGGAAAGTCCAAGGTTATGGAAGTGAATGTCATTGTGCAGACGGTTATTCATTTGGTGCGGTCATTAATTCCGTAATGAATGAATACGGAGCTATTTATGACTGTGGTGATGCTTAGTTTAATCACACAAAATGCTTGAATGACCTTGAGTGAAAATAAACCCAGGATCTCATTTGTAGCACTCTTAGGCCTTTTGATAATTTCACGGATGTCTGAATGCTACAGTATCTGGTATTTTACTTTTAGTGGTAACAAAAAAAATCCCCGCCTTTCTTAGTAAACATTCAGAAGCCACTGAAGAAAGCCACTTAGCTCTGACATGGCATAACACTGCTGTGGTATGTGCCTGCAGGGCTAAGGTTCTCTTAAAGCCAAGAACAAGTACCGTCTGATTGTGTGTTGATGCCATCTGGGAGAGGAGAGGAAAATGGCAAACAGTCGATGGCGTGTGTGTGATACATTGTGCCTACATAAGAATCGCCTTTTACGGTGATACGGACAGCATACAGGAGCTTGAGAGCTCCATGCTAAAAGCTTTTTCTCATTGGAAACACGTTTGAATGGTGGAGTCAACATGCCAAAGCTTTGCTCTCTGCACATGTTTTTTTTCTCATCCATCACCTTCAGTGCCTTTGAAACATGTAAATCAAACCTGAATGGAAAAGGCGCTGAAACAAATAGGAGTGGCAAGGCTCTTTCAAATCTGACGGAGGTGAAAGGAATATTTCCCTTTCATCTTTTTTTTCTCCTCTCCCCCTCCACGTTCTTGCTCTCTCTGGAGGTGCCTTCTGCGGGCAGCCATTTTGTTTCAAAGCGGGAGCCACTGAATGCATCAATACAGCAGTTTAGTCTTGTACAAACCCATACACGCAGATGTACAGACCCACACACACTCTTGCTCTCTTGCTCTCTCTCTCACACACACACACACACACACACACACACACACACACACACAGATAGCAGAGGTACAGCTGGATAAAAGAGTGTAGCCCTCATACAAAGCTGTGGGTGTTGAGGTGCAGAAGGCACTGTATCGGCACACAAAAGCACAGTGAATGTTCCATTTATGGAGACAGGGGGATAGGGGGATAGGGGGATGTGGGGGGGGGGGCAGTTGGCGCTGGAGCTGAGTCTGGATGTGGGGTGTGAGGTGCAGGGCGTGGGGTGAGAGCTCCCTCACTTGCACTGTGTCAATTGTGGGCAGGGCTGTGGCTTTCCATCATTTCTTTCAATTGAAAACACAGATTGAAATGGAGCGGCAGAATAGTCAGACCTTAACCTCAATTTTCATCACCGTCGCCATATAGTAATTTCATCTTAAACTGCATGTCATTGCGGGTCAGACAAGTTTCCAATTTTTGTAAGCAACAGGCAGCTGGTTACAGTGGAATTGGTGTTTTCAAGAGCTGCATGAAGCTCCCACTCTTGTTGAGGTGGTGCTAGGGAGATGTATCAAATTACTGTATAGAAATGAATGTGTCTGATGGCTTGACTCTGAGTGTAATAGGCACTCTGTTCAGGCAACTGCATTTATTATGCTCCTTTGCCTATAGCAATAGTGTGTGCAAAGACATTTTCTATTGACATTTAAAATCATTTTTCTTTCCAGTTTTCAGATGGTTGTTGGGGAATAAGCCTATGCATGGTTTATAATTTACTGTATATATTAGTTCCTTTAAAATTGGTTACATTTGCATAAATCAAGCTGTGCAATTCAATGGCTGTGATGACCTTGACTCAAAGATGGGAAGCTATCAATTGTGTAGACTATAGGTTATATTTATTTATAGAGACACTTTAGAAATGCATAACAAACTGTGTTCTGTAACCAACAATTCTATGCCATAGAAATAGTCACATTCTGCCAAAAACAGGTTAGGCCTATAAGAAATAGGAAATATGTCGAATTATTCAATAAAAGGCGTATTTCATATTTCAGATGTAGACTATAGGGCACAATATGTGAATTTAATTTAGCCTAGGCTAAATAAATAACCGAAACTCGTGGCTTAGTTTTTGTGCGTTCAGGTTTTTTAGTCTGAGAAGGTTGGTCTAAGAAGAACGTGGGTGGTCTCCATAAGACGGGCAGAAGCCTGGGCTACAGACGGCTTAATTAGCTTTACATTTACTACAGTAGGAAACACTTCATTTGGAACAGACAATTTAAACCTCAGCAATTAGCTACACATATTGTCGGGGAAAATGGGCTCTTGAAGTTAACTTCCGTTTTATTTAGTAGCCTATACCGAACTTGTTGCTGTTCAGAGTAAAAAAGGTTTAGGCTATGTTTTGAAGTCAGCAGCCTGCTCTTTCCCAGTTCTTCGATTTGTTTAAGGTATAGGCTTGACATAATTGTAACCTGCTTCTATTTTGCATCGCTCATGAATTTAGGCTATTATGCCTTATAGATACAGATATAGATACCCTACAATTAGGTTGCTTTCCTTTTTTCCTCCCGTCTTTCTTTAGGCCTATTTCTTTCTTTCTTATTTTTTAATGTCTTCTGGTGCTTCTTTCCTTTTACCATCAATAGCTTATTTTTTTTCTAATTCAGAATCAGAGGGTCAAGGACATTTGCAATTATGCAGAAAGACGGCGAGGCCTGAGAATAATAGGCTTTATGTATAGCCTACCCTAGGCGACCATTCGGGGTAAAACGTCGCGTAAAATTCAAAATTTGATAGGCATATCTTTGTAATCGCTTCTGCTATTTTAAGGACTTGCTAAAAGGCTTTTGTTGTGCTGCTAAAGAGTTTGGCAACACTGGCGTCCAGTTAGCATACAAAGACAAAATGGGATAAATTATTACGCTCACACACGCGTACAAAAACGTCAGGACCACGTAGACTACATCAGCCGATTTCGTTCGATTATTTACAGGCTTCTAGATAGGAAAGTCCTGTCGCAGCCCTTTTCTTTGTTTTGCTACTCTATTTTTTTCCAAGTAGGCTATCTAGCCTTCTATTGTTTGTTTGTATTTTTCTCTCTTTTTTCCCCAAGGCATTTTTAGCCTTTCCCCCGATGGAATGCGTCAGTGGATTATTTTCTGAGTCTTCACATTTGTGCTTCATCTCACAGGTGGGTATTTTATTTATTCAGAGATACTCTTTTCCCAGCCACAGACTCCTGGTTGTAGCCTAGCTACTCTTCAATGGTTTCATTTGGTCTCTCTCTCTCTCTCTCTCTCTCTCTCTCTCTCTCTCTCTCTCTCGCTCTCTCTCAATGAACACACACACACACACACACACACACACACACACACACACACATACACACACATAGCCTACACAGAGTGAGGCTCGGTCAGTCTGAACCATGGCCATTTCTACAGGAAGCAAATAAACAGCAAACATGGGTCAGGCCCAAGCAAGCACCTGCTCCTTGGCCTTTTTCTAGCCCTGAATAAGGGGTGCCAGACATCAGCAAGCTCATCCGGTGGGGAAGAATGAGGATGCGTCCCGATGGAGGACCCAACCTGTTGTTTGCAGCAGCTGGTCACCCCCTTCAGCCGGAGGAGGCACAGGAAACCACTCATTATTTTCAGCAGAGGAAGAAGAAGAAGTGCAAGAAGAAGAAGAAAAAAGTCGGAGTAAGAAAGAGAGAGTGAGAGAGAAGTGTAGGGTGTGTGTGTGTGTGTGTGTTTGGGGGGGGGGTTACATCCTGAAATCCTCAGCGGTGTATTCTCTTTCAATGGCTGGAACCGTGTGTGTGTGTGTGTGGTCAGTGGCAGTATTGTGGCCATGAGTGTGTGTATTACCATGATTGATTTCTCCACACGGTAAAAAATGATTTGTACACTGTAAAAAAAAAAGTTTGCAATGCTTACTTGAAAAATGTGTGGAAACTCGTTGCCTCAAACAAGTTAAGTAACCATAATTAGTCTCTTTTAAGTTATGGTAAAGATAAATTGAAAGAGACAAGTAATCTTTACTTACCTTATTAGAGGCAACGAGTTTACACACATTTTTCAAGTAATCATTACAAATTATTGTTTCTCTGATGACAGTTGCAGAAAGTGCAGTCAGGTTATAAACACCTATCCACACAGGAGCTCTCTCTCCCTCTCTTTCTCTCTCTCTCTCTCTCTCTCTCTCTCTCTCTCTCTCTCTCTCATCCACACACAGTCATTTTGAACCATGCACCAGTGGCCAAGGACACAACCACTTTGATGTATGTATGGGTGTTTATGTGACACTCGTGCAAGTGTGCAAGGACACAGCCACTGTAAGAAGTGTGTGCTGTGTATACTGTAGATGCGTTTTCTGAGAGCTGTTTCATATCATGGCCCCATCTCTGCATTGATATTTAAACTAAGCGTGTCTTTCACAATGGCGTGCCTAGAATAACATGTCATTTTTATATAGCATGGATGACAGGGGAAAAGACAACATGGGTGATCTCCACTATGATAGCTCCATATTGTGACTGAAGGCTGTGTTCAGATGATACATAAATGCCATGGCAGTAGTATTGAAATGATAGAAATGCAGTGATCTTGGTTGAGGTGCGAAAAGTATAGGGCATGTTCTCAAAATTCATGCTGACCACTTTAGATTAAATTAGATTATTTTAGATTTAATTAAAAAAAAGGCAATGAGTAACTTTGTTCTGTCATTTAATGCTAATTCTTAAACGGTATTGCACAATAGAAAGTGTTTAATAGCCAAACATTTATGTTGGCAAATGATTTATGTATGTCTACTAATGCTACTGTATGACATAGAGAATGCATGATGAATTGCATTACATTTGTTAGATGCATAATTATGATTTAGATAATTATGCTTTGTTAATATGGCTGTAAAAGTATACAACACTGAGCACTATAATTCATTTTCAAATGTTACTGCCAGAAAGCGCCAGAGACTTCAATCTTTCAAAAAAAAAAAAAAAAAATCAGCTTTACTTCTACAGTGACATTTTTTAAAGTCAGCAATTATATTACAGAAAAAAAATGGAACAGTAAAAGGGTTCTGAAATGAGGAAGATCCAGGAAGCCAATTTTGTTGTTGTTGTTTTTATGATTCTGTTATATGCTACAGCACTTTATAGTCTCCATAAGAATCATAAGAACATGAGCTAGTGAGCAGTCCACAAACCATGACAATAAATATATATATATATATATATATATAAGTTAAACATTGTCAGGAGTAGGGCCAGGGTAAATGAATACAATTATGTGTGAATGTACCATTTTACATTTTGAATCTTTCATACTTCTCTTGTTTTATGCCCAATTTTCTCATATATTTTATGTTTACATACAGTGGTTTGTAGTCCTCGTCCATTATGTGCATTAGAGCAATGCAATTTTGTATATTGTGCAGTGACAATAAAAGGAATCAATCTGTTCTCAATTGAATTGAAATTGCAATGGCAGGTTGTTGCTGCCGAAGAGTAGATAATTTCAGGAGAGTAATTTCATTCTGCTGGGTTTCTCTGTCGGGTTAAAACACTGCAGCTTTTCACAATTCAATTCAGAATCGGGAAGCTATAGGCGGCGGGCCAGAAGGGCCTAGTGCCAAAAGGGTCACCCCCTGACGAAACATGGCGCTGGCTATGCTAAATGTGAATATTGACGTTGAACTGGGAATGGGATGCACTACCTAGAGTATTTCAGCTTCTGTTGACATTACAAAACTATGCATAGCCCATGGGATGGAGACAGTTGGGACATGTCACAGTGCATGTTGAATCACATCCGTGAAGCTTTTAGACATACAGTACATGGGGCTGAAAAAGGTAGTGTATCCCAACAGTTTCTGTGTTAACATACAAATTCACCTTCAGCAGTCCCAGAAGAACTTTCTAGAAAAGTTGGTTTGGGTGAGAGGTGGGGTGTGCAATATGACGCGCCCCTACTGCTCTTGTGTGCATATTCATTGTCTTTCTCAGTCGCACGTCAGTCTTTCTCAATCGCACGTACGCCACCAGCAGTTTTGTGAGCAAACCACTGATGGCCTCCAGCGTTCAAGACACTGCAACAGGGGGCACAGGCAGCACCTGATGTTCTATTACATGCATTAGACCCTTAAAGGACGAGTAACAAGGGCATGCAGGCAAACAGTGATTAGAAAGAATTTTTTTTTTTTTTTTTGGTCATTCGGTTACAGTCATCTACAAACATTATTCTTGAAACTGAAGGTTAGACCTTCAGTGACCCATACGACATCAGAGCTGGTTTCACCAATGGTTACTGAGCCATTTTCATTTTTCTCGCTGAAATTGAAAAGCACAAGTAGGAGGAAAAAAGTTTTTTGAAAGACTCTTTCATCATAGTCTTAACTGTCAGGCCAGTCCTGTGAAGGATTTGCCATGTCATTCATTGTCCCTCAGAAAAAAAATGTTTTGCTTCAAACCAAAAGATCAAAAGATTACACGTTTTCCTCAGTCATTTAACACATTTCTTCGCCAGAATTTCCCATCACACAGGTGTGTGTTAACAAGGTCAGTTTCAGAAAACCTCCATCCTTTTAAAGGCTGCACTTTCATGCTGAGAGTTAGCCTTGGGTTATGAAGTCCTGTGTGGGAGGGAACGTGATTGAAGCTTATGGCCGAGGGTTTGAGAGCACGTCGGTGGGTCCTCGAAAACACTGCCATGATCTGTTCTCTGTCCGTGTTTTGTTAACTGAATTCTTTTACTGAACCCGCCGATAACCTTATCAAACTTTATGAGATCTGGAAGTTCACTGTGGTACGGCTTTGATAACCTCTGGTAAGATTTTTTAAACTGTTTTGTTTTGTTTTGTTTTGTCTTGTCTTGTCTTGTCAGGTTGGACTTAGCCCCAAGCGCATTTGTTGTGTTCAGGCCTGGAGCTTCTCTCAGTACCAGGCAACATGTTTCTTACCTCTTCATTGTCTACCATGTTATTTCCTAGGAAGGCTCACAAACACTAGCTTTGTCTATTGGACCATTTTTATACTGTATACCTTAGAAAACATTTTTTTTGTTGTTGTTGGAGGGGGGGGGGTAGTTTTCATGTGTTCTCTGGTATTGTTACTTGAGGACAATAGAAGTCTTCCCAGACAGCTTCCCCCCCCCCCCCCCTTCATGAAAATGGCCTCCAATCCATAGTTTGATGGAGGTTTAGTCTGAGAAGTGTTTGTGTTGTGTGGCGGAGGAAAGAGAAGAGAAGGGATGATAGAAATCAGAGGATGAAAGTGGGGGAGACGGAGAGCTGAAGTACCACAGAAGGATGGAAAAAAAGACAAGAAGTAGTTGCAGAGAAAGAAAGGAGGAAGAGGTGCAGGGAAAGACAGTAAGAAAAAGAGAGGGAGGTGAAAAGAAAGAAAAACGACAGAGGAAATAGGGAGGAAGGAAAGAGGGTGGAAACAAGGGATGGAGAGATTGAGACAGAGGGCTGAGAGAGGGCCAGAGAGTGAGGGGTGAGAGAGCTATAAAGGCAAAGAAATAGAAAAAAGTGGTAATGAGATAAGGGAAAGGGGGAAAGAGAAGTGAAAAAGAAAGAAAAACAGGGGAGTAGGAGACAGAGAGGAAGAGCAAGAGCGAAAGAGAGTGGTAACCCCCTGATTGGTAGAGGGGTGCTGACACGCCTTGGAGGTCGCGGCCTCTCCGCCTGGCATCTGGTAACCTTGTCAGAAGCAATCATGGGCGCCGGCCGCTCCAGCTTTCCTTTTAACCCAAGACGTAATCTCTTTAATTGGTGTCAGCTCCGAATGGGAGCCGGGGAAAGACGTTGAGAGAGAGAGAGGGAAAGAGAGAGAGAGAGAGAGAGAGCGGGGTGAAAGAGAGAGCGAGAGGACTGGAGGAGTGAGAGTGCAGCAGGTTATATCCCTCTCTTCCTCCTGTCCTCCCTCCCTCCTTCCCTCTCTCTCTCTCTCTCTTGCTCTTTCTCTTTCTTTTTTCCAAAAAGCCTTGCCCTGTCGCTTCGCCAGGGCTCAGCCACAGCCTGTTTCCAAGGCGGATGAAGGCCGTCGTCACGGTGACTGCCCGGTGACCCGGTCCTTTGGACGGCTGGCCCAAAAGATCCCTTACACGTGAACTCTTGACCTCCCATTCACCTCCTCCTCTTTCCTGTCGGAAAGTTCACTGGAGCCTCTCTTCGGTTGGCCCCAGTTCCATATGAGCGCGAGCCAGGTAGGGCTAAGCCCGCGCTGAGGACATCCTTGTGTTGCTCGCTGCTGGGGACTGCCATTTTTAGAGCTCCTTACAACTTCATCTCGCTCTCATTCGGCACATTGCCTGCTGCATGTTCTTTTTTTTTTTTTTTTTTTTTTTTTTTTTTTAATGCCGTATCGACTAAGAGAAGAACTTGGAAGGCG
>JASCQY010000048.1:7706377-7716377 GCA_030264315.1 Sardinella tawilis
TGTGTGTGTGTGTGTGTGTGTGTGTGTGTGTGTGTGTGTGTGTGTGTGTGTGTGTGTGTGTGTGTGTGCATGAGAGAAGGACAGAGAGAGAGAGAGAGAGAGAGAAGAATTTTGTGAAGAGAGGAGTGTGTGTGTTTGTGTGTGTATGTGTGTGTGTGTGTGTGTGTGTGTGTGAGAGAGAGAGAGCGTGTGTATTTGCGTGTTTGAGACAAAAGGTATTTTGTTTTCTGAATTTTTCCCCTGAGTCAAGATGAGTAAATGTGGACACAAATGTATCCCTCTCTCTCTCTCCCTCCCTCCCTCTCTCTCTCTCTCTCTCTCTCTCTCTCTGTGCGTCAGGGAGAAAGAGAGGGATGTTGTATTTGTCCTTTTTTGACTCAACAGAATGATAAAAAGCATCCAAAAAGAGAGTTTTGAAAAGGTCACTTTTTTCAGTACTGCCAACCAAGCAACACCACTAGTATTACTTGACGAAGCGTATCATTTTCAATGTTGCAGTGGTTTTGGCTGACCTTAGTGGTACAATTCTGTTACAAAGGCTCATATGCTGAGGTCCTTCTAGGTTTGCATACAACTACTTTAAGGGTTAACAGTTATAGGTTTTAACTAGGTGATTAGTTTCACTGAAATTCCCATCAATTATGCAGCTGTTTTAGTTTACCAGTTCTTTTTTATGTACAGGATATGTAGATATTTTTGTGGCTATTTATTTGTTTTTTTATGTGCTGATTTAAAAAATATCATGCATAAAAAATGCATTAGGACAGAAAGATACAATAGGCCTAATAAAACAAAAAAACATATTATTTAAATTGCTTTAAATTGCTTTAAATTGCTCCTTAAAATATATTTCAGTTTTAAATGAAAAATATAAATTTCAGTTTTAAATGAAAAATGCACAAGTTACGCTACATTTGAATTTACTGACGGTATGATCTATTGTTATAACGTTTTAATGGAGGAGGCCAATAATAAAATAAATTGCCATTCAAGAACAAAAAGCAGAATCCGTCAAATTCGATTGTTAGCATATCATGTGGAATTTATATGTTGCTGTAGGCCTACTTTATGTAGTCTTTGCCGAATTGGTCAGTCTTTTGGTTGTGCAATTTTTACAATGCAGCACGACTTGCGTCCTCGTTTCCAGGAGGACGAGATCCAAAGACTACAGCCATATGTAGACCGACGCTACAACCAATAAAAAAGATCTTTGTTCCCGCAAAAGCCTGACATTTGGTCTCAGTGGTTGGGAAAACATGCGCTGACTCTAGGCGCATGATGTCATGGTCCAAGGTGGCCTTCCTAGAGAACTGGTGATGAAAAGTGACTGAACCCAAAATTAGTTTCCTGAGTGGACCGGCAAAGGCCACTCCAGGAAAAAAAGAAAGAAATACACGACAAAGCGAACTCAGATTCGCGTTCGAAACTTTTTTCCTGAATTTTAATTACTAGACTTAGAGAGATGTTGTTTCAGCTTGAAGATGTAGTCTCTAAAAACATTGCAGGCAGTTGAGATGAAAGCCTGTCTTCACATAACGCAGGCTCACTCTCTACAGTCCGTTAAAAGTGAGTGACACCGCTGCTCATCGTGGTGGACGGAGATATTTTTCTTACGGATAAACGTCGGTTTAAAGCTCACCGAGAAAGGTTTGAGCGCCACTATACGGGCGGTACTGGCTCTCCAATCTGCACAATCACAGAGTAATGCTGGCAACAACTGGTTCCGATTAGGGGCAGGAAATCCTCGGTGCTCTCTGTTGAAAACAATTACCCTGACATGAGCGCATAGGATGGGTGGGAGGCTACTCCACGTCCAAACTTTTTCGGTGCACCAAGGAACACGAGTCTCAATAAAGAATCCTTGACTACAAAACATACAAACTCACAGTGGTTTGGGCCTGAGTCTTACCCCTAACCGGAAGTCCCAATTAACTTCTGTGGAAAGCCAGATATGCTGCTTACATTTACGAGACAATTAAAATACAATTGTCTTTTTTTAGCAAGATAGCCTAGACCATTATTCAAAAATACACTTAGGCCCATCTACAGAACATATGCTGAGATTATGGTAAATGTAGCCTATTCCAGGAACAACAACAAAAAATGTCTTGAATTTCCAATTCCCAAGTTCATATATGGGCAATAAATGAGGGTGCTGATACGCATAATTGCCTTAATGAATAAACATGCTCTGCGTGGACAATCCGCTGCTGTACAATTTGCCCTAATTGTTCGCTTGCAGCTCTAGGCTAAATGAACAGTGCGATGTTTGCTTGAGTTGTTGAATAAGCAATTTATGAATGAACTGGAGCCACGTGAGCGAGCCTCTCCCGCAGCTGGTGTGTCTTCTCTCTGGCCCAGAACCGCCAGAACAAACACAGAGCGCGCAAAGTAAACACGCCACTGCGGACCCGGCGATCCGCTTCGACCACAAAGGCACCACACTCCTCCAGAGCAGGGTCCTCTCCTTCCGGAGACCCACGCAGCACAGTCTCAAATGTATTATGTCGGCCACTCTGTTTGTAATTTATGTCCATATTGCTGTCAGTGTTCTTATAGAGCCGCTAGAGGTTTTTTTGTCTTATTTAGGACAATTCACAGTCTACAATGATGAACATTAATTGGCCCAGCTGCCATGAGGATATTCAATTAATAAAAAAGTCTGTGAACAACTAAAAGACAACTGTCATGCCATAGCTTTCATATAACATGATTAAAATAAATGAAATAGGAAATTGTAAAAATGTGGTATCTAATAGTATGGCGGAGACATAATAAACCAAACTTTTGCTTGGCCCTAGCTAAATTGCTAAGCTAAATTGTTCTGGGATGACATGTTTTCGCATCAATAAGATATTTTCCAGGCATTGCTCTTTTAGGCGAAATGTAGGCCTAATAGTAGGTCTAAATAAGATAGCATTTAGAAAGGGTTTTTGGAACAATTTCAGTATGGCCAACGACATTGGATTGGGAAAAACAATTTATAGAATAATGCGGGCCAAGCTAATTGACCAATAGGCACTGCTTTGTGTATAGACACAATTTCGACTTCAATACTCGAATAGCCTTTTAAACAGAGTTAACCTAACTAGACCTATTAGACAACATGGGCAAATATAATTTGGAACACTTTTTCTCATGAGAAAATACAGCGGAGATGGTTTGCAATTGCAGAAGAGCATGTGTTTTATTAACTGCTTTTGGTTAAAGCCATCTGACCAGTTTAACGACTTGGCAAATGTCAGTCCACGTATAACTATGGTGTGGCCTACCAGTGAGTGCCTGTCCACAACAGATAACCTATGAATTTTTTAGAATTATATTTTATATTTCATATATATACAGCAAAGTGGCAAATCTCAGTTTATGTTATACGTAAAAAATAAACAAAAAAATAAATAAAAGCTTCGCCATCGTTTAAGAACCGAGATCCACCAGACTCGACGTTAAAGGTCCCAGCAAAGAGTCTTGTAGCTGGTGCGGATGTCCTTGCATTCCGTGCACCGACTGCGCGGCGCCAAGACCGGCCATAGGGTAAGCAGAGGCCCCGGGGTGACTCATGTTACCCTGGAGCAGGAGCACGTTGTTCTGGTCGGGGCTCTGCGGGGGTGAGAACTCGTCCTCCGAGCTGGACATGAGGGACTTCCCGCCGTCCAGCGGTGACAGCTGGTTCTGTTTGTTGGCGCCCGAGTTGTTGTTCTCGCTGTTCTCTCTGTGACAACGCAATAGGCAACGTGAGACATAAATCCATGTAAGGCTATTTAAAAACTATATTTCATACACCTCAAGGTAACTGAAATGTGGGCCTGTCACTGCATCTCAGTGGTGTATATTTATTGCCATATGTTTGCGTAAAAGTGAAAGTAATAGCAAGAACAATGTGGGCCGGTGTAAGAGGGAGAATTGAATTTCAGTTGCATGTTTTTCCATATTTTTTCTACATTTGACTACAAGCCGACCATTGTGTTTTTAAAAGCCAGAGACAATGCTGCATAACCAAATAGCCCGTTGTGACACAAGGAGAGAAATAACCAACAATAACTAAATAAAGTGAAAATATGAACCATTTGTTTGAGCTTGGTAATATTCCCATAGAACCCTTGCAGAATTTCAACTGATATTCTACGTCTTTAAAATTGAAACAGTAGGATAAAATGCAGGCTATATCATAAAAAAAACTATAAAGGCCAAATCAACATACATTCTTCAGTATATATCTCTTATATGTCTACTGCATAGCTGGATAACTCGTCTGTCAAAAAAGCATTTTAGTATCCGCTAGGCCTCAGTAGGCTGTGTAACCAAATACTGAACAACCATTTTGGTTAATATTTCGACATTTTATGTGGAGACTAGCAGGCAGCTAAAGCGGGCTTAGCAGGTAAAATGCACTACGCGACCTGCTATTTATGAACACAGATGCTTGCACTGTTGTTGTTTTCATCTGACTGTAGATTGTTTTTATGACACTGTCCTTTGCCTTTAAGAGGCACGTGCACTCAACTTGCCTGGAGGCTCTGAATGTGCATAACAAACATACAACTTCCACAGACTTTAAAACCCTACTTTAATTTTAATTATTAATAACAATAACAATAATAATAATAATAATAATAATAATAACAATATATTTTGATTCCAGCACCGTAATGACAAGTTATTTTCTCCACTGAAAAAGAAATCACCACCAGCATTCATAATAATTAAATAAGAGGGGAAATAACACTGGATATATCTTACCTCTCTTTCGCCTCCGCTGCACGGTCTCTCTGCCTCCTGTTTTTGAACCAGTTGCTGACCTGTGTGGTGGTCAGCCCGGTTGCCTCTGCCAACTCTCGTTTCTCCCGGGGAGAGGGGTAGGGATTGTGAGTGTACCATTCCCGCAGGACGCCCCGAGACTTCTCCTTAAAGCAGTAGCTGGTCTCCTCGCCATCCCAGATAGTACGTGGCAAGGGAAATTTCCTCCGCACCCGGTACTTCCCCACAGCACCAAGTGGCCGTCCCCTCAGCTTCTCGGCTTCAATGTAGTGGGCCTTGAGCCATAACTGCTGGAGCTTCGGATGGTTGTGCGGCGAGAACTGGTGGCTCTCTAGTATCTTGTAAAGCTCTCGGAAGTTCCCTCGGTGGAAAGCAACCACAGCCTTGGCTTTGAGGACACTCTCGTTCTTGTGGAGGTGGTCGCAAGCAGGCAGCGACCAGAGGAATCGGCCTAGTCGCTCGAGGTTCCCCCCTTGCTGAAGCACCTCACACACGCATGCTACTTGCTCCTGGGTGAATCCGAAAGAGGGCAACATTGACATGACGTCTGATGGGTACGCCTTAGCTCCGAAAAACCAAACCGCTCTTTCCCCTACCTCGTGAAAGGAGCGGTATGGGGATTACACCAAAAGGAGTTAGATGTTGTCTAACGCGACGGCTGTCGACCCCGAGGAGAGACTTTACGCAATTTCGTGGGCGTTGTGGCTGTCCAGTCCACGGCGCGCGCTCGGAACCTGGTACGTTTGCTCGAGACAGCTCGCTCCACTCCAAGTCATGTCGCGCTAAAAGAGCTCTGCGCGTTCGTTGATTGGCTCCCGGTCCACCCTATCGTGGCTGCGTAGTCGACCAAAGTTCGCTCGCATTTCCTCCCCCGGGGTCTCGATGGATTGAAACTAGATCCCCCATCTCCAGTGTTACCTGAGGGAGCAGGGCACCTCAATGCTAATCAATTACAGCAGACTTCCACAGGCTGTACTTCTAATTCAAATCCTCTACCCGGCATTTTTAACCGATCTTATATTTAACTAAACCAGTTTTGTCCGTCAATTATTAATGAAATGTTGAACGCCCTTGGTAATGTATTGCATTTTAATATATTATTTACCAGCATCCTCTTTAGGATCCAATAGGCAGAATTCAATACGATAAAATGCGTTTCCACGAGTCATTTCAAAGGTGACTACTCTAGTTCATATCAAGATAAGCTGTTATCATGATAGCTCAAGCAAGAGATGGGCCGTTTTCACACTTGACAGCAGCCTACGGTAATCCTTTAGGGTAGAGGGCAGATGCGCAAAGAACAGCGGTGACTCTTTGGTCCACTTGTATTACGCGCACCTGACGATAGATAAATCTCATCTGATGCGCGCCTGTCCCCTTTGGAAGCATTTATGCAAACAAGCCTTTGTTAGGTTACCGTACCCGGCTTTGAGGCGCACGCGCCGGCTTAACCCAAGCAAACATTCTTCTTTTAGAGGTTTTAACGAGTTGGGAAAGCAAAAAAAAAAAAAAAAAAGAAAGAAAGGGTGTCTAACTTTAGAACATTCTCGCAAAATCTCTCAACTTCATCAATGATGGTCATTTATGTTAATGTTTTACAGATGTAGGAAAGCTACCATTGTTTATTGTAAGCACTTAATAATAATAATAATAATAATAATAATAATAATAATAATAATACAAAATGAATTTGATTTGCATGGTTGCAAAGTAGACGTATGGCCCACGGGTTGCATCACATGTTCATTTTTAATGAGGGCTAATCCTCACAGGTACAGTGTGTAAAACAGCAGGCACAAGGCTGAGCTCTCCAATTATCACCTGCAAAGAAGCTGCCCTGCTTCTTTGCTACATCCTAGGTTCATAGCAAATGCTTTCCCTTTTTGTAGCCGTAGATTTAGCTACCATACCTAATGGAGAAACCATTCAACATTCTCTGAATGTCGGGTAAAACTTCTCAGTAGTTAGAGATCCTAAGACAGCTAAGACAGAAATCTACTTAGAATTGACTCAAAAATCCCCCCCTTCCCGCCTCTCTCGCGCTCTCGCTCTCTATCTCTCTCTCGCTCTCTCTCTCTCTCTCTCTCTCTCTCTCTCTCTCTCTCTCTCTCTCTGTACAGTGAAACCCAAAACCGGTGCATTAGTAAATGAGTTCTGTGTTCGGCGAGCTCTTTGCTACCCAGACGCTGTTTTAAGGAATAGATCGCATTTCTTTATCTTCGCCGAAATCTGCAATGTGACACCAGGGCGACGCAAAGCCCACAATCACTCAGCCGGGATGGAGCACCTCTTTATAATTTAATTTGAGACGAGGCGTCCATTTTCAAGACCGCCTCAGAGCGACCGAAGGAAAGGGTCACTGTCGGCATACATACGGCTTATATGCTTTGTACTCTAAATATCTTACTCCCTGCCTTGGATCATTCGGCGCGGCCTACTTCATTTTCTACCTAAGCCCAAGTCCAATTTGTCCATACGGAGCCACGGGTCATTAAGATAACGCAGATATTTAATTAGTTTTCGTGTGGCCAGTCCGGACACCTGTGAAAACAACATTTTGCCCTGCGTCTCTGGAGATTCCACTTCGAAGAGATTCTTGAAACCCATCCCATCTGTCTTTGAGGACAACTCACACAGCCCATAGCAGGGACGTTCCTGCATTAGACATGCTTGATTTCTGATAGGCTAGCTCTACATACAAGAAAAAAATCATAATATAATATTGAAAGAATGCTTTATAACAATATGGAGCAGCACAACATATTAGGCCTACCAGCAGCATGTTGATACTTTCAAGGGAAAATATTTGAATTAATTAGATTTTGTTTGCATAATTATGAATCAAATCGTTTTAAAACACCAGGTATTTAAACACTGCCATCAAAATAGTAGCACAATCCTTATAGCCTACAATTAAGTATTAAAAAATGAAGGTGGAAATCTAAATTCTAACGAAATAAATCTGATTCCACCATAAACCATACAGTTACTCTGGTGCAAATTAAAACATCACTAACTTTATATTTTCTTTTTCTGTATTGAATTATTTTTATCAATTTTATTTATATTTAGGACATTA
Source organism: Sardinella tawilis (assembly GCA_030264315.1). Classification (NCBI taxonomy): domain Eukaryota; kingdom Metazoa; phylum Chordata; class Actinopteri; order Clupeiformes; family Clupeidae; genus Sardinella; species Sardinella tawilis. The sequence continues at coordinate 7,714,215 of JASCQY010000048.1, forward strand.
ATATCAAATCCGGAACATTTGGCACCTGATTTATTGTGATGAGAAGTTCAGACAAGTGAATATCCCGAGACGTTCATTTGTCTTAGGCTCTAACTGCCCACATAGTTGAGTTAAAGCACTCAGTTGAAAGCGTTTCCTCTCAACATCTGCGGTGTATTGGTGTAGTAACTCGTCTGCGCCGGTCTAGGGCTCCAGAATCAAATCCTAATGTAATAGCGCGCATAGCACCCGGTGATTGACGGCTCTCGGGTTGCCGTAATGTCTCCACCACATTGCGACGCGCCCCCTCCTAAAAGCCCAGAAGCCAAAGGGCTGTGCCCGTTCTCAGGCCCTGATCATTTCAAGATGTGCCTTTTAAAGGGACTGGCGTGGTCCACACACGTCTGCAAACTAGAGAAGCTTAGACACCTAGACTTTGGAGAAAGGAACCTGATTGCTGATTGAAAAAATGTTTATTTGTTGACGGATTACAAATAGGCCTAGGCTAACACTTAGTAGTGCGCTATTAAGTAATAACGTTAGGAAATGTGTATTTATGTCAGAGGAGGGTAACCTATGTGTTTTTCACACCTTATAAACTAGCCGACATAAACTAAACAAAGTTGGTCCCGTCTAAAAACGAGAGGTGCACACTGACTTTTCGGGGTAATTTTCCTTTAAAGGAACATTTTGCCAAGTTCCGTCCGATGGGCGTTTAGGAACAATAAGGATGCTGGGGAGGACGTCCAACCACCGAGCTGTGATGCAGGCTAGCAAAGAGGCTATGTGTTCAAAACACAACAAGCAATTGACATAACCTAGTTATGTGCCATGCGATACAGCCTCATCATCGATGCGAGCTAATATCCTGCCAGCCCCAGAAAAGGGTCTTGGTTGACGATTGTGTTTTCACCCTCTTAATCGTTCATGTTTATTCTAATTGTGTTAAGGGTAAAGTGAAGGACATTACGATATATCTTTGGTGCATGGAGAGAAAGCGAGAGAGAGAGAGAGAGAGAGAGAGAGAGAGAGAGAGAGAGAGATGAATGTCCATGGCTTGATGTAACGGTTACTGGAAATTTGATCGAACTGTGAGATGAACTGCGTGGTGAATAGCCTACACTGATGAGGCTGGTCTGACCGTTTCAAGAGCACCAGTTTTACCCGATAGTAAGCATGTAGCCTATATTTTTATAGACTATCTCACCAAGAAATAGAAATCTGAAGTTATGCTAATTAATCTAATTAGGCCTAATCTAATTTTCTAATCTAGGCGTGCGGACATATACAGATAAAATTTCAAATGACATAGGATAATAATAAAGAATGGCCTGCCTCTGATAATTAAAATATTGGTCTGAATCATATGGAAATGTCAAGCAGCCTATGTAATTCACAGCAAATTATGTTTTCATTTTGAAAGAAAATTCATTCTGAGGCACGGGCATAGAAAACGGGACTGGCAGGCATTTTAATCCTTTTGTTGCATAAGTTAAAATCATTACCTGCGCGAAAGTCCCATATGTTACATTTGAGCCTGCCAGATAGCTTTAAATCTCACACAAAAGTAAAATCAGTTAGGAAATAAAATCTTTCCTATAACAAGACATGCTGTGCATAGAGCTGTTATAAATGAACTGTGTGTGACAAATGGTGGCGATGCAAATAATTGAGCACACAATAGAACTGCTCAAGAAGGACCAGTTTAATTACCTCTCAGATGGCAGATGATATTTCTAAGGAGAAAGATAATATTGTATTATGATCAAATTTAGCCACACTGACCCTGTATTTAAAGCAAGCTAGGCCTACACTTTCAGTTATGTGTACATAAATCAAGTGCTGGCTCATTAGGAAGCATGCAATGTTAATCAATTCTGTATTTCTGAAATGATTGCAATGTTTCCAATTTCCAAGTATATTTAGGTCCTGTATATATGGCATTTGTCATTGGAGATGCAAATCCCAGTCGTGCAGTGAAATGCAGTAGTATTACTGCAAGGAAAGTGGGCTATTTTTTAATGCTGGCATGTAATATTTTAATCTGTCACAACACTAGTAATAAATAAGCAAGCAGACGAATTGTAATAGGACTCATTTTCTGGGGTATTTACAACTGTCATACATTTCTGCTTTCATTTCAAAGGACTCTCTCTCTCTCTCTTACTACAGTAGATGAATTGG
>JASCQY010000048.1:7764466-7781679 GCA_030264315.1 Sardinella tawilis
CAGAACGGCAATGCTCCGTTTCTTTACGCGAAGAGCACCTACACACTGTAAATCTTAAACCATATACATTCTCACTGACATCTTCCTGGCCAATAAAAACCTGCTCGCTAATCCATGTCTTAGAAAAGAAGGCCAATTACATCGCAGGAAAACATGTCATTTATCAAGCGTGATCGTACACCATCAACGTCTTGATACGGTTTCAACAGACACATCAACACGGCGGAATGGAAAACATCTATCACTGGAGCATATAAGGTAATAGATTCAGGGTGGATATGATATCTCACTTTCTCTTTAACAGAGTTTATGGGACGATCCCAGGCTTTGCAAAAAAAAAAAAAACGTGACATCTTGTTCAGGGTTTGAGGTCTCCCTGGTGGAGGCGCAGCAGTTAGCTCCCCATCCATCACCACAGCCAAGGAGCCTCGTCCTCGACGCCAGCAGCTGCGTCACATTACACAGCCGCCGCCGAGCCAAATGTTTCCCACGTGTTGCTGAATAGGCGTGGATGCACAGACACACGAATGAGTGTGTGTGTGTATGTGTGTGCATGTGCGTGTGCGTGTAGGAGTGCACACACACACACACACACACACACACACACACACACACACACACACACACCTCCACTCATTACACACATACAGATTGACAGATAAAGACACATAAGCATAGGCACATACAAACTCACACACACACTCACTCTGACGCACATACAAACTCACACACACACTCGCACTGACACACACACACACACACACACACACACACACACACACACAGATTCAACTCCATATCCATGCTGCATTGGTAATTGTGACTCACCCTCCTCCCCCCAGCTCCCCATGACAAAGGGAAAGTTTCCCTGGCCTGAGGAGCAAGGAATGCCGTCTTGCAGACACGCATGTCTAATGCTTTACCCACACACACACACACAAACAGGCACATTACACACACACACACACACACACACACACACAAATAGGCACGTTTCACAGTGTTCGTTGAAAGCTCTTAAGACTGGGTGAATGAAGTACTGTAGAACTGGACTAGAACTGGACTGGAACTGGACGACACCTCAAGTAACATCAAATAATGCTGATACGTTTAAAAACCCACTTCAAACTCATCCAGACATTACTCATGCAATATTAAACTTAAATGTTGGATATGCTTGATATTGCATAACTCTAACAGTATGTAATGTTGTTGATCAGTTAGGATGAAGACACTTTCAATTGTATTTTGACCAAGTGCACAGTTGGGGCAGTGATCACTGTAGATATACTCATTGAAGGGGAGCAATGGGTGCACTCTCCAAGCCTTAATGAGAAACATAGTTCTTCTCTAAATGGGCAACACTCTGACATGTGGTAATTTGTGGTAACCGTGGTAACAGTAATAGTGCTCTTATATCGCTCATTTACCACAGTATAACATGGTAATTACTTTGGTGCAACAGCACATAACAAACTGTTACTTTGTACTAACATACAACCCGCTAGCTTAAACATGAAAAGTAAAGTGTCACTGCACTGTATCATTAGAACACTTCACAATATGCTACACCATAATTAGCTTTGGAGCTTTAGTGTAACAAAGTAGCATCACACAATGTGTGAGTGGTGGAAGAACGACTCAGATCATTTTGTCAACATCTGTGTTGAGGCACCGGCTTGAGAGTTGGGAAAATACTTTCACTCATATGTTAGTCCTTTGCGAACAAATTGTGAAATGTTTACGACATGAAAAAGGAACATAAATTGCAAAATGCTTTGTCCGTCCATACCATTTTTCAAAGTCCAGGTTAAAACTGAGGCTATATGTAAAGGTAGACGAAGATAATAGTATGTTATGTGCCAACACAAAAGCCAGAGTAAAGCTCTGTGGTGCGATGGCTCAGTCCCAGAGGTGTAACATTTCTTCTTGACATAACGCATGCTTAACAGCCTTCACATCTTCCGTGGCACATAACTCTCCCTCCCTGTCCGTGCAGATGAAAGGCCTGTGGTTAAAAACAAACATCTGAGCTCGCTTCTTGCTTTTCTTTTGCTTTCTTTCTTTTCTTTTTTTTTTAGCTACTCAGACGCCCTTCACTACTCTTCTCGACCGCTCTTACACACGGGCGCAAACACAAACACTCAAGCAGCCACTGAGAAGGGCTGAGGTCGATGGATGAGCCTCTCTCTCCCCCTCTCTCCTCTTCTTCTTCTCCTCTCTCTCTCTCTCTCTCTCTCTCTTTCATTCTCCCTCTCTTTCTCTCCTCTCAATCATTTGAGGAGAGGCTGCGCTGTGGAGTCTTGGGTTACATCCGTCTGCCCTGGTTCCTGCTCAGCTCCTGAATCGGATCCTGGGCCCGTCGTCTTGTTTTCTCTGGCCCTCTGAGGACGTTTGCGGTGACCGGTTGTTGAGTTTTATAGATCAGGTCGAAGAGCTCTCAGAACAAAAGCCTCTGAATCAAGAGCTCTGAATTAGCACATCTGTGTTTGGCAAGCAATGACGCACGAAAGTCTTTGCAAGAGACGCCTAAAACATTGTTTGTTTCTAGCGATCCAAAATGACAAAGAAGGTTTCAGATATGTACAAGTGATATATTTAATTCAATGTTGGTGTTCATTTATTAAGCCAATTTTTATAGAGAATATTTGTATCTAAAGATACGTGCATATATGTTTGTCAGTTTAGCTATAGCAGGCTAGGAAGAGAGAAAGCATTATATTGCAGTGTGTATCCAATCAGCTTCAGAGTATCAGGATGTGGTTAAATTTTAACCAATCACATACACCGTCTCCCAGGACTGCCATGCACATGTACAGTATTGCCCCAGTATGCTGATGGCACACTGATGGTTTATATATGTAGCCTATATAAATCTACAATGATCTTATAGAGGAGCACCACAGACCATCATAACAACAACAACAACAATAATAAAAATAATCATAATACTAATAATTCATGTTATTATTATTATTAGTAGTAGCAGTAGTAGTAGTGGTAGTAGTAGTATACAGATACCTGAAATCAATAACCAACATACATACAAACCCCAACGGACACCAGCCACATATATATTTTGTGCAAAGTTGTTTGGGGTTCAGTTGCACCGAGAGAGAGTGAGAGTGTGTGTGTCTGTGTGTGTGTGTGTGTGTGTGTTCCCAGTGGTGTATGTAATAAAGTGTGATGGACGAGGTGCCGGGTGCCCGCTTAGCCCAACGCTGACTCGCCCGTCTGCTAATATAGCAACACGGTAGCCGTACGCCTGACATTCAGAGGTCACATCGCTCGGCCACGATGCCACAGCAGGTGCTGTGTGTGTGTGTGTGTGTGTGTGTGAAGTAGCTTGCTCAGTGTCATGTTAAACTACTTGCACGTCCTCACACACACACAAACACGTAGCCTACATATAGACATACACACACCCAGTACACTTGCACTATAAAGACACAAACACACACCAAACCGCACAACACCACGCACCATGCGCACACACACACACACACACACACACACACACACACACACACACACAAACGTGTGGTGACACCTGACCCTCTCAGAAATATCAGTCAGTCTTCCCTGGCATTCAGTTTCTGTCCTGACGTCAGCCTACTAAACTCGTTGACCAAAATGGAGGCCAATTTCTCTACATGCTCCTGAGAGCTTGCAGCATAGATAGTCACCCTGAAAGTAGGCTTCGTCCTGAAAGGTACACTCTGCTCTGTCAATGATCTATGAGTACAAACTGATGAACTGAATTACACATTGCAAACGCTTTAAATGTTCTTGGGTAATCCAGTATGTAACAATTTGTGTGGTTGGCTTAGACCCCCCTTGACACTCAGAGACAATTTTGTTTTCTTTACATAGCAAGGGTAGAACTATTCAGCTACTGATTTCTCTATAGGCCGTTGGGAAAGAGCTAATAGCGAATAGCGAAAAAGGAGATCATGGTGTGAGTTCCAAACGTCACTTTTTGAGAAACTTTACTGTAATAAAATGCTGTAATTGAGAGCAGTCAGGGTGCAGACTTTTCCCTCTTCTTCCATACAGTACACTGTGTCAATGCCAACACTGGATTCTTCATCGAAGCTATGCTGCCATCTATAGGTCAAGTAGTAGATTGCTTTCTTATCTCAGTCTATGTTATTATGGGAGTCAATCACAGTCTCCAATATGCTCTGAACAGACAAATGACATCGCTGCATGATTTGTATGTTGCAGAGCCTAGTTGACATGGGACCTTAAAGTGTCAGATTTTGAAAATGGTCCCACCCACGTTCTTGCCCCTTTCGACCAATTGGCTGACATACAACTGTCCAATGGGAAATGCTGGTCTGACAAATGATTGGATGTACTTTTTCAAGCCCTGTTAGTTCCACAGATGGTTGACATATTTAATTTTCATATCAGTGTTTCCAACTTAGTGACTGTGAGCAGGTTATGAAGAGGATTTCAAGTAGCTTTGCAAAAATGACCAAAAAAGACAATCACATACCCCAGCTTTAAGTTATAGCATGGATAGGCTACTCTTTCACTTGCAAAAACATGTCTTCGGTATCTCTATTGTATTTCTTGTAATCAAGAACCATCATTTCACTCACTGGAAATAAATATTGCAAAATATAATTTTGAATAACATGAATAAACAACCAATCCAATGATACAATTTGAACTCTTTCTTTCCAGTACAAGTTCCCTTTTATTCTCTCTCTCTCTCTCTCTCTCTCTCTCTCTGTCTCTCTCTCTTCTTTTCAACAGTTTCTTACACTCCTTTTTCTGGATCTCCCTTTCATTCTTGAACACTGAAAAGCTGTATATTCTATACACAGATATCTGAACTATCACCTGTTCACACTCAGATTTTATACAATACATTTTTCAGATTTTTATTCTCTCCTGAAGAACCCTGTTGTGTTGGCCTGTTCTTTCCTACCTGCAGTGAATTGTGAGTATTATATGGTGAAGTCTTAAAATAAGGGCTCTGTCAGGTTCGAGTGATGGAGAGTTTGAGACTGGAGTGTGTGTCTTTCATTGCTCAGGGACGTGAGGCTTTCAGCCTCCCCATGCGCTGCTTTATGAAAGCAAGCAAGCACTGCAGTCTGGGAGGAGGAAAAGTGAGGCACACACACACACACACACACACACACATATATATATATATATATATATATATATATATAGATATAAACACACACACAGTCTGCTGTAGTGTGAATGAGTGGACACTCAGCGGTGTGTGGGTTCACACTCCTGCCACAGAAGCCACAAAGTCTGATCCTTTCACGTTCAGAGAGAGAAGAGGAAGAAAATAAGCCATAATAATATTAGCAAGAAAGACATAAAGAGTGAGAGTATCTGGAAGGGATGAGAATGTATACAAAGTAAAGGAACTGAGAGAGAAAAAAGAGAAAAAAACAAGAATCATGAAGAGGACACCCAAAAAAAGAACCAGAACCAGGGCAACGAAAAACAAAGTGAGTTAGTGCACCAATCATTTGCCGTTAGCCACCACTAATTCTACAGTGAGTAGTGACCATGGATGTCGTTAGGTCCATTTTAAGGGGGGCTGAAGCCAACAGCACTGTGGAAGATGACCTTGAACAGCAGGGCTATGAATTGAAACACTACGGAATTTTCCTTTAAAATGAATTGACCGTAAGCGAGAGAATGAGAGAGTGAAAGAATTAGTGAGTAAGCAAGTGAGAGAGAGAGAGAGAGAGAGAGAGAGAGAGAGAGAGAGAGGACATTCTGAGGATGTTTCAAGAAAGCCCTGAAGTTGTTTGGAAGAGGCATAGCGGGTGTGTGACTGGTGTGAATTGGCGTGGTTGAGTCCTTCAGTGCTGACCCTCTCCCCTACCAGCTGTATCACATCTGTTTCTGATCACATCCAGCAGAAACACATGGGGGTTTTGTTCCCGTGTGTGTGTGTCACTGAGTGTGAGTCCAAGAGTAGTCTGTATGGGACTGTCTAAATATGTAGTAATGTGTATGTGTGTGTGTGTGTGTGTGTGCAAATCTACGAGTGTGAATCGTGCCCCATGCTTATGAGTGTCACGATTTCCCCTCTGATACGCACACACATGCGTGCACGCACATACACACACACGTATAAACACATGTACTCTCTCTCACACACACAGACTCACTCATTCACTCACTCACTCTCTCTACGTTTCTCTACTTCTCTTTACCACTTCTTCGAAACCCACAAACCTTCTCCATAGACACACACACACACACACACACCATGTGCCCCTGCCGCTGCGGCCCAGCCGGAACCCTCCAGAAAGTATTTTTACTGGCCGCTGTGTTATTTGTTTATTGCCATTCTGTGCTGCAGCTGAACTTTTCACCGGAATATAACGCAAAAGCTCCAGATTTTTAGGGTAAGGGAAAAGGGGTTACAGAGTTTGAGGGGGACAACCCTATGGCAGAACACACTATACCAGGTGTGTCTGTGTGTGTGTGTGTGTGTGTGTGTGTGTGCGTGTGTGTATGTGTGGTGGTGGAGGAGGTTTGTAGTTCGAAGAGGTAGTACTTATAGAAGGACAACTCCCTCCATCCAACATCCTCCATTCTACAAAAAAAGGCTTTTTCCTCTGAGAACACAATATAGCCTACATGAATGTTTGTCTATGTGTGTCTATTGTCAGATAAATCTATGAGAGTGAGTGTTAGTCATTTACCTAATGCCTGGTCTAAATGCGAATATATAGTACTGGTGACAAATGTAAATGTGTAAAAGAGTGTAACCATAAAAATTAACAAAAAAACAATAACAATAACAATAAAAATATTTTGTTTCATCACTGACCTTCATATGCCTTAGGGAAATTGTTGTGTAGTATATTGATACAATAACTATCGTTAGACAACCGGTTTTTGGCCGGTATAGCATTCGGCCACCTCTTTTTTTAAAGCTAGGGGATGAGTGATCAAGGTTTAAGACAGCGTTTGTTTGTGTTTTGATCTATGGTTTAGCTTGATAGTTGGTTTTAGCCAAAATGATGAAATATTAGCTCTGGATGCTTTTTACTAGATTTGTTGCCATGGTCCCTTGCTATCGTGTTCATAAGTTCAGTTTCGTATTGGGAATGACTTCAAAATTGGCTCAAAAACTCCTAATACTGTTAATATAGTCGACTTTTGCCAAGTTCATGCGTAATCAGACTTGGCAGTTGTCCTACCTTACTGAACCATGTCGTTAGCTTTGAATTTCTCTGTACCCGGCCGAAAACCATCTGCAATTGTTAGCATTTTTCAGAAGCAGCATGGTGTTTAATTTTGGCAATTATACAACGTTTGTCTTGTAGTTCACGGTAAACAACATGTCAAATTAAAGATAACAACCTGAAGAAATGGACGCAGGTGTGAAAACAGTCGATAAGACGTAAATAATAATTTCTATGAGGATTTTTCCCTTGAGTGGCCAAATACCGGTTGTCCCAGTCTACTAAGCTAGACCCTGCTATTTCATCTCTAGTTAAACAGAGCCATCTAGTGGCGATTGAGTTATGCCGTAATGCCCGGATGTTATGCCTGCGTGAGTGCGTGTGCAGTCTGAGTTGCAATTAAGACATCAGACTTGTTGAAGTTGGTCTCCGTCCTTTTTAGCTGTTATGGATATAGTAACAGTGTAAGATTAGTCCGAATATATTATAGTGGCGACGAGGATGGGATCCCTTTCATGTGAGAAGGGATTCCAGTTTCAGAACTAGTGAATTAGAGTTTTTTACACGACGATAACATTACCTCAAGATAGCTAGCTGCTAGCAAGACAAGCTAAGCTAACGTGAACTGCGGAGCGTGCAGTTAACGGTGCAACAAGGCATTTTTCATCGGAAATATTGGTGAGTACAAGGAAGGTCAAGAAGACTTTGAGTCATACCTCGAAAGGTTTGAGCAATGGGTTATCGTACATGAGGTGGAGGAAGGTAAATAGGCCAACGTTTTCCTGTCTAGTAGGTGCAGAAGCCTATGGACTGTTAAAAAAACTCTGTATAACAGATGAACACTCATTTGTGAGATTGTGTATAAGAAACACCTCTCTCATCTGCCACTGAAGGAAAGTAAAGTTCGGCTGTCAACCTTTTCCAGTGAAGACATCCCCTTGATGGGACAAGTGACTGTCAATGCGAAATATGGAAACCAGAGTGGTTATTTACCCCTTGTGATTGTGAAAGGTGACAGACCAGCCCTCCTGGGCCGTAACTGGCTCACAAATTTAAAGCTAGACTGGGCAAGCATTTTGCAGATGTAGAGGCAGTGTTGCAGAGACACAAAGCCGTGTTTTCCGAGGAGATGGGCACTATTTGGGAGTTCAAGGCCAGCATCACGGTAAAGCCAAATACCAAACCAATCCTCAGGAAGGTGAGACCAGCGCCGTATGCGCTAAAAGACGCAGTCGAGAAAGAGCTTGACAGGTTGGAAAAAGCGGGCATTATCTCAAAGATAGAACATAGTCAGTGGGCTGCCTGTCATTGCACTCATATCAGACAAGTCAATTCGTATCTGTGGATACTACAAAGTCACGGTAAATCAGAGTGTGGAGGAGGAAAGCTATCCACTACCGAACGCCAAGGATCTCTTTGCCACACTGGCTGGGGGTACTCTCTTTAGCAAATTAGATCTGTCGCATGCCTACCAACAGTTAGTGATGAGCTCAGTAGTAGTTCACTATGACACCAAGAAACCCCTGAGATTAGCTTGTGACGCGTCCCCTTATGGGATAGGCGCGCTCATGTCACACATCATGGAAAATGAGGATGAGAAACATGGCAGCCTTGCCGCAGCTCCCTCTCTTTTTCACCCTTTCCGTTATTTTCCGGTTTCTTTTGATCTGTTATGACTTTAGAAGTATGCTAAATTATTGCTTTTAGTTTTCTGTGACTTTTAGTTTTGTTTTTGGCTTATCTCCTGCACTTTTCAATATTTAAATTGGTTTTACATTTTTGGAGGGGGCGTTTCTATTCGAATAATGCGCTCCTCTGGCCTGTGATCTGTGTCTGCGAGATGATGCTCCACACACCTCCACCAGGCGCCCATATCTGCTGAGGCTTCTTCGCTGTCTGTGGCAGAGGGGGAGTACAGCCGCTCTGAAAATCTTGCTGAGGTTGTGAGGGGGGCAGCAAGACGTGGAGGAGCTGTGGATGCACCGTGGTTCGAGTGGAGGCATATTCCAGCGGAGGGTTGCGTTCTGCCAGCCAGGTCATGGCCCATGAAGCGGCCCTTCTCCATACACATCTTGGCTGAGGAATGACCGATCTAGCCTACCCGACGTGAGTCTGAACTTCGGGGTGACCACGTTTTCTGGATGCGGCCGGCAACTACGTCCGTTCCCTGAAGACAACACATCCCAGCACATCTCGCATGTCTGGCTATGACACGATTCTTCACATCTCCTCCCTCCTGCAAACCATCTGGCGGTTGTTTCTTGGAAGCGGATCCTGGCCATGAATGGACTTAATCTTTCTTTCTTTTAATTTATTAGCCTAGCTTTTTATTTATTTTCTTTTGTAGTCTATCTTTCTTTTTCTGTACTAATCTATGCAATTTCACTACATGTTTTACTATAGCCTAGTATTTCAATGTATGTGACAAATAAACTCCTTGAATCCTTGAAGAAACCAGTGGCTTTTGTGTCACGCACACTGAAAGACGCAGAAAGCAAATACAGTCAGATTGAGAAGGAGGCTTTGGCCATAATATTTGTGGTGACCAAATTTCATAAATATCTTTATGGCCGCAAGTTCAGTTTAATAACTGACCACAAACCCCTCCTTGCCATATTAGGACCCAAGTCCGAAATCCCTACACTGGCCGCATTGCGTATGCAGCGATGGGCGCTGAGACTGATGGCTTACGATTACAAAATAGAGTACAGAACGTCAGTGGACAATGCAAACGCAGATGCGTTATCAAGACTGCCAGGGAAGGGAAAGTATAACACAGCAGAGGAGAACAGTAGCCTATCCTTCATTTTTCATTAGTTGATGAGCTTCCCGTGCAGGCTACAGAGATTGCACAGAGCACTCTAAAGGACCCAGTCCTATGTAAGGTACTGGAGCTAACTCGTTCTGGATGGACGAGTTATATCAAGGATGACACACTGAAACCATACTTCACCCGAAGAAATGAATTGTCTGTGAAACAAGGCTGTATTCTATGTGGAATTTTGAGTTATCATACCACCAGCACACCGAGACAGACTACTGCACGACCTACACCAAGGGCATCCTGGTGGGTGCAAGATGAAGAACTTGGTGAGGAGCTACTTGTGGTGGCCCAAGTTAGACAGTGATATAGAACGTGCAGTACAGCAATGTGATGCCTGTCAGAGTGTGAGGAAACTACCAGCAGTAGCACCACTACACTGCTGGCAGTGGCCTGGTAGAGTATGGCAGAGAATCCATATTGACTTTGCAGAGAAAGATCAACGCCACTTCCTAGTGTTAGTGGACAGTCATTCGAAATGGCTCGAGGTAATTCTCATGGCAACAACAGCCACTAAAACAATTGAAGTGCTGCAGAACATTAGCCTGGCTAACACCAGCCTAAATCTCAAGTGAGATTTAGTCTGGGGACCACCTATACATTTTCTCGTACGTGATTTCAGGTTTCATTTGTCCAAAAGTTTGCGCATCGTCTTGCCATCTCTCCCCGTTGTGTGATTGGTTCCAAAATTCATGTGAAAATTTCGACCATGGTCTCCAGGCTGCCGTGCAGTTCGGAACGAGTGTGCAAGGCAGCATGGGTATTCCCAGAAACAGAATGTCACTATAACACTGCAGCACAGGCTAGCAAACTTTCTGATGGCTTACAGGATTACACCACACAGCGTCACAGGTTGCGCACCAGCTGAACTGTTCCTAAAACGTCAGATCAGGACCAGGTTCAGCCTGCCGAAACCAGATCTTGCTCGAGTGGTGGAAAACAAACAACAAAAACAGAAAGACTACCATGATCAACCCGCCTCCAAGCTGAGACATCTGTCTGAGGGTGACTCAGTTCTGATCCGAAATTTCCATGGAGGGAAGGAGGGGGGGACCAAAGGAACAGGAAAAAGGAGACTTGGACCAGTCACCTACCTGGTGTGGAACGGGGTGAACCAACACCCAGTCCACGTTGACCATCTGCTGTACAACCGTCCATCCTGTCCAGAGACCTTTGAGTTCCAGGATGAGCAAACAGACATCACCAACACCTACCCTGCAGTGGTCCATGCAGTCTTTGGGGGAAAGACACATCTGGAGCAGTAGGTGGTAGCCTGTACCCACCTGAAGCGACACCGTTGGCACGGATGCAAGCTAAAGAGACGCTTGCAACCCCCTCACCAGGCCCAGTGGCCTGTGACAAGGCAGTGACACCTGCCAACTGAGCAGCTGTTTCACTTGAGGAGTTGGGGCGCAGGTACCCTCAGAGAGAGAGGGCACCTCCTAATCGTCTGACCTTTTGATCAGTCAGTTCCTGAGAAACTTTGTTCTTGAATACAAAAGAGTTCCTGTTCATACAAGAATGTGAAAAAGAGTTCCTGAGCTTGAAATGTAAAAGGGACCAAATGGATTTATGAGATTGTGTTGGCAGTAAAGATTTAGTTAAACTTTTCTGAAAGTAATTTGCCAGAGCACATGTTTTCGTCTTAACTATGAGTTATTATTAGTGAGAACTTCTTAGTTTAAGGGGGAGGAGTGTAGTATATTGATACAATAACTACTAAGCTAGACCCTGCTATTTCATCTCTAGTTAAACAGAGCCATCTAGTGGCGATTGAGTTATGCCGTAATGCCCGGATGTTATGCCTGTGTATGCAGTCTGAGAGTTGCAATAAAGACAACAGACTTGTTGAAGTTGGTCTCCGTCCTTTTTAGCTGTTATGGATATATTAACAGTGTAAGATTAGTCCGAATATATTACATTGCCTACTCTATGCACTGATAGAGATATAGCAAAGCTCTGGTAATCCATCTTTGGTCAAATATACTGTATGCAGGCCTCCTATTCCCTTGAGGCAGAGAACAGAATGATATGCACTAAAAATCCTTGTTATGGGCTGACTGTCCTTGCCTATTATCTAAGCCATGCTGTATGCTGAGAGATAACTGGCATCAGAATGCATAATGTGAGTTAGATTTCAGAACAGGGCAACCTTGCTCAACTCCCTCTCCATTCATACCTGTCATTCAGGTTGTATTGTGAGAGTATCTCCAATCTCTCTCTCTCTGTATCTCCTCTATATTGTAGACCTTGAGTCCCTTTCACAGGATTAAATGGGATGAATAAACTGATTCTACTGTATGTTATGCACTTTGTATCAGTCTGAAGGCTATTTGTACAAAGGCAGATTTCATGATATTGCTAAAAGTGGGATAGAGGTGCAGGGGTTGAATAGTTTGCATTACAAAGGCTTACATGAGAAAAAGAAAACATAGAAATGTAGACACCTCTTAACTTCTGTAAAATGAACCAATTTGAAACTCAGTAATCCCTTTTCAGCGTATGCTTTTAGTGCAAACGACTTAGACTTTAAACCTCTGAATACAAAAATTTACAGTATAATCTTTACTAGATTTCTTGCCTTTTTTAAAAGATATTTTCATGGGCTTTTGCCTTTAATGATAGGACAGATGAAGATTGACAGGAAATGAGTTGGACGAGAGATGGGGAGGGATTGCCTTTTGAAGAGTGGTGGCTATGCAAGCAAGGCTATATGAAAGACATTTTTGTACACACTATATTTTGTATAATACAGGTGAGAATGACCTAAGCCTAGTAAATGAAAAAAAAAAACATACAGAGAGTATGACTGCAATGCATCCAGCCTTATAACGATTTAAAGATGTCCTTGACATTTGCCAAAAAGCAGTGGCAAGAGTCACAGGTTTTGAGAGTTTAGAGATTCAGACAGTAATTAATGGCAGGGATCCAAACAGGTAAGGAGGAGTAAAGGAAGAGAAGGTGTTATTGTAGTGCCGTGCACAACTTACAGCTGCTATGTGTGTAAGTCTCATGGAACATTTTCAGCTTTGTGTCAACTTGAACGCAGCTTTAGGCCCCCGTACACCACCTCCATCGGTGAGTTCAAGTAAGGTTTTACAGCCACACTGACAAGTGATTAGGCCTAAACAGTGCTGTACAAAAATCCAATGCATCCAAAGACTGACACTGTGGCCCTTCCTCTGAAATTAGTTCTCATGCATGCATCTCTTGAACCACACATAAACACATATAGCCTACATAAATGCAAAAAAAAATACAAACTTTATTTGTAATAAACCATAGGTTAAATGACATTGATTTTTCTGTTGTTACTGGACACTCTGAAGATATTGTCTCCAGTAATTATTTTAAAGTGACATCAGTGGAATATCATGCATAAGATCAAAGTTTAGACTGTTGTTTGATAACCTGTTAACACGCTATTTCGAACAATGTTACCATAGATGTATAAGCCTACATGGATTATGACGGCTACTTGGACATTTTTCTGCCCCATCTTTCAGAGAGTGCGATACATGGAATGACGCTACCCTCTGCTGGACAACTTGTAAAACTGCATGTTCTACCAGGTCATAGAATCCCGCTTCAGTCTATTTTGTGACCAAAGTAAGAGTTAACAGAAATAGGACTGAAGTGTTTGCAGGAGTTAAATACGCAGAATCCAAAAAGTGAAGGCCTTTCTTAGACTACCAACGTTTTTGATGTAGGCGCTGATCTAAGGACTAGGCTACTTTGACAGAAAGAAAGATAGCCAAATTAATGAGAATTTGTAGCCTACTGGCCTATAATCACAAATCAGATCACACCATGTGTAGGCTATGGCTAGGCCTAAATATCTTCTTTTATCCATGTTAGTGTTAGAAAAATAAATAATGTTTTGTATCGAGCAGCCTAAACTGTGAAACAAGCACGTGCTTACACATGTCGAGAAGATGAATTAGCCTTTATGGCCTGGCTGAAGATAGAGATGCACCTGCTTCTTATAGCCTATAGTCTATCGTTTGACAGAAGTTGTGAATCAGGTGTTTTCTCTGTCGCATTGTTTGCATTCTTTGTTATGCGCACCGGTAACCACCCCGCGGAACTTACACAGCGTAGCCTAGTTCTTCCGAAAAGAGACAGCGCCATGAAGTGGCACAGACTATTCAGAAGACTAGTCAGAGTTAGGGGGATTTTGTGCTTCAAGTCAATCACTTAGACAGTGGTCCTCTCCGTCAGCACATAAGCCTAACTGAATAGGTTAAGTTAAAGAGTAGACACAATCTGCCAGTTAAAGGCATTTTAAAAGTTTAGAAGAACTTTAACAATGGAGCTGTTTGGTATGGATATTTGAAGAAGAGGCATGCAGCACGTCCGATGTTGTTTTTCCTAAGGTTCAGGTAACCTACATTGACGGACACCATGAGGTTCAACGGGTTCTTGAAAATCCGAGTTGGTGAGGCAGTGGGTCTGAAGCCGACATCCTTCTCCACACGGCACTCAATTAGACCAAGTGTAAAGTCAAATTTGTTGGACCCTTACATTGTGGCGAAAGTGGACGATGTCAGAATTGGACAGACTGAAACAAAGTTGAAAACGAACAGTCCAGCTTTCAATGAGGTATTGTGCTCGCAAGTTTCGGATGCGAAGGTTCTGGAGCTCGCCGTGTTTCACGATACGCCAATTGGATACGACGACTTTGTGGCCAACTGCACTTTTCAGCTGGAAGACATGATGAACACAGCCAATACGAGGAATACCTTTGAAGGATGGGTAAGCTATAAATGCAGGCTACATTTTACTGCAAGCTTTAAATGTCAGTCCACTGGAACATTAAACAGAAAAATAAAAAGATAATATGAAGGTAGGTTAAGTCTTTGTTCTCTAGGGTTATTTAATTAACGTTAGACCAAAACAGTCAGCATTCTCATGTTCATAGGCCTAGCTTATTTATTGAATGTACTGTGTATTGCCATTGGGATGGTAATGTTAAGTTGTCAGTTTTAACACGTAATTTTCTTTGTCTTGAATCTGACAGTCACAGACCTGACCACCAAAATAACGGGTGGAGTTAGAGCCACTTGGCCTTCTTGTCAAAGGTCAGACTGTCAGATTCAAAATCAGAGTCATGATTTGTGAGACTATAGGCCTATAGACAAGCCTTGAAAAGCCATGATCTCTCATTCTCACCACGATGCTTATGAGATAAGTATGGGTAGGATTGTTGGCCGGGTTGGGTTGATAAGAGGAAGGCGTGCCTCATTGTAGAGAGATGAGGGTATTCGTGTGTGTGTCTGTGTGCATGTGTGTGTGTTTGTAAGGATCTGTATTTGTCTCATGTGTTTAGTCTGTGTGTGTGTGTGTGTGTGTGTGTGAGAGAGAGAGAGAGAGAGAGAGAGAGAGAGGAAGAGAGAGAGAGATGGAGCGAGTGAGAGAGAGAAAGTGTGTGTGTGTGTGTGTGTATGTATGTGTGTGAAAAACCCAGCATTATGTCTTCTGGGACCCTACCCTTTTCTCTTGTTTTTTTGCATGATGACTGTTCCAAATGCTCAAACACTGCAGCGAGCACAAAACCACAAGCTTTCGGTAGCCCACTGACTGAGCCCTTAGAAACCGGCAATCGTAACCCAGCCCCCCCCCCCCCTGTCCCTGTTTGTCAGAGCCACAGCCTCTCACATCTCCTTATCTTCACAATTGAACTACCTCAGCAGCATGTAATACAATAGCACAACACTGCACTTGGTACCACTCTGTTTTCAACAGGCATGTTGAATGAGTGCTTTGCAATACAGGTAGCCTACAGTAAATGACTGCTTGTGTGAAGAAACCAAAGTGACTGGTGGCCTGTCTTTGACTGAGAAGTTGCAGGAGATGTGCAGGGGAGGCACACCAGTGATAGCCTAGAAATCTAGACCACCTAGCGGCAGAATATGTTCTTGCCTACTGTAGCTACTTGGTCTAGTCTTGCACGGTAAAAGGCAAATCTTGGCCTGTCTCGACCATGAACTGACCAATCAGAACGCTCTATCTGTGTAGCAAGTCATTGGGGCGGGCTTAGCACGATGACGAAAGGGCTGTCTGTTGGATGAAAGGGCTGCCTGATAGCTCTGATTGGTCAGTAGCGTCGGCCTATTTCGTGTAGAGACACGAATAACGATAACTTGATCCCACCCACAGGCTTTAGCACTGTGAACGGTCCGATTCCAGACTATACAATGTATAGTTTGGCTTGCCAGGAGTTGAGATGAAGTAGCCTAAACTTTGAATGGATGAAAATGAATGACAAACGAGTTTGGAGTTTCAGTTGAGTCAGAGGTTTGTGTATAGGAACTTAGATGCTTTTCTAATGTGTTTCTAATTTGACAAAACGGCCAAAATTTCAGCAAATAACTTAATGTGTGCACACAATTTAGCTTTGTGAACAAGCACAAATTTTCTTGATGCAGCATAACACTTCCCATCTCCTGTCTTATGCAGTAAGTGAAACAGATTCATGCAATAAGTGACCCTTTGAAAGCCTTCTTTTCTCATCAAGCCATCATGACCAAAGTTTCTACTTTTACCATAGACATGCTCCCTAAACATACACAAACAAATATACATATACTCATAATTTAGTACATATAGTAAAAGGATACACATACTGCATTTTTTTAGAACAATTAGATGGTATTTGTATGATGTGAATGAATTTACAGTATATGCCTATAGTAGTCCATAGCACAAAGACTGTGACATGTTTGAATGTAGACTATAGAGCCCTATACAGTCCCTCCAATCACAAGAGTAAAGACTTCCTTATTGTGTGTTAGCATTCAGTTCAGCAGCAGACCTGTAAAACCATTCCTGCTCCAAGCGTGCCCTGTTAGGCTGTAGTAGGCTATTGTGCGTTGTAATGATATACAGATCTGTGAATTCATTTGTAGTTTCTGAGCAACGCCTTTCAATCTTTGTGTCACTATCGTCTTAGGTCACTGTCAAAGAATCTTGCTAAACAGAACTTTCCAGATTCTTCTTGTCCTAGTGCCCATGTGCAGGCCTAATTGTGTGTGTGTGTGTGTGTGTGTTTCCAGATTCTTTTTGTCACAGTGCTCATTTTTGTTCATACCTAATCATCTTGTGGATGACACAAAGGCTGACACACACGCCATGTTATTATGGTCATTTTTGTTGTAATTAAACCAGCTTTAAGACCTTTTTAAAGGAACACACCACCGTTTTTTGATATTTAC
>JASCQY010000048.1:8009145-8029177 GCA_030264315.1 Sardinella tawilis
TTAGTGTGCAATGGCTGCTTTGTGTGCTTACTGATATTATGGGTTGTGTGTACTGTTGGATACAAAAATACCATTTTAAAAGTGTGTGAACAGTATATCAAAAAGTGTTTTTGCAATTAGAACAAAAACATGCTTTTGCAAGTAATCTACTGTGTTTTGCTATTTGGGTGAAAGGTTTGCAATTTGTGTGTAGAGTTTTGCAAAAAAAGCCAAAGGTTTCAAAAATTGCGTTTAAGCTATCAGAAAAAACTGTAAATGGGATTAAATAATATTAGAATATATCAAATTGTTGAGATTTACTTAAAAATGATTAATTAGTAAAAAATAAAAATTTTAACGATTGCTTCCTTAGCTGACTAAGACTCATTCATCTATTTTATTATGTGGTGTTGACTGTAGTCAGCATAGCGTGGTATGGGAACAAAGATAGGCCTACACACATGCTTCTCAAAAGGGGCAGGTACTTTTGGAATTCAGCCTGAATTCCACACCACTAAAAATTCCACTCTAATCTGCACAAAAGCGAGCTCTCAGCCAGACTCTTGCCATTCAGCTATTACCATATCCCAGCGGTGCAGTCAACGGAAACTTCTGGCTCGTGTCTAGGCACCAACTATTATTGCTCCTGAAGATAAAAGAAATCGTCACCTGTTCTTTAGCCTCATCAGCAGTTCTTGTATATTGATCCCCAGCACACACACACGCACACACACACACACACACACACACACACACACACACACACACACACACACACACAATCTCTCTGGATTGTTGGACAATCACAGCACTCCCATTAATGAGGCGAGAGCCCCCTTTTAAGGGGTAAGACATGGCGCCAAGTTATTTTGACAGGGCACTCCATTCCTGAGTCCATGATAATGGCTGCGGAGTTCATAATCTTCTACAACAAGTAACTCAGGTGAAGAGTGCAGACAAGCATAGTCAGCGCCTCCTAATTGCACCTGGGCACACCACAAGGGATGACTAAAGGCGTGTGTGTGTGTGCTTGTGTGTATGTGTACGTGTGTGTTTTGTGTGTGTGTGTGTGTGTGTGTGTGTACGTGTATATATTTGTGTGAATGCATGTGTGTTTGTGTGTTTGTGTGCGTGTGAATGCATGTGCATGTGTGTATGTGTGTGTGTGTGTATACAGTATGTGTGTGAATGCATGTGTGTTTGTGTATTTGCGTGCGTGTGAATGCATGTGTGTATGTATGTCAGTGTATGTCTGTGAATGCATGTGTGTTTGTGTGTTTGCGTGCATGTGAAGGCAAGTGTGTGTTTGTGTGTGTGTGTGTGTGTGTGTGTGTGTGTGTGTGTGTGTGTGTGTAATCATGGCCCCGTGTCATTATCTAGTGCAGATGGCTTTATTGATTACTGTAGATGCCTTAACTGGAGCTGTGTTGAATCAGCTGGCCCTTCAAAGACAAACCATCTTGCTCAAACTCTGTTACTTTATTAAGATGCAGGAGGAGTTACAATGAACGCCAAACACTTTACTGAAATTTGTCTGTATTTATAAGGAATTTTTAAAGCATTATAAACATATTCATGAAGAGTTATACGGTGTTTGTAAAGCCTGTCATTTCATGTGATGTTACAGGCTTAACAGGACTGCTTTTATTCTCCTTTTTCCAATCTCACTCCATTCTCACCTTATAAAGCACAATCCTCCAGAGGCCTGCAATCAACTGCCAGTTTCTAATGAATGTGGATAACCTGTGTGTGGGCCATCGACCCCTCATATGTGTGTGTGTGTGTGTGTGTGTCTGCGTGCGTGTGTGTACTGTATGTGTGTGTTTCTGTGTGTGTCTCCTGGTGTGATCTCAAATGATGGAATTAATTATCCTACTTGACCCCATGCGCCCCCCATTCTCTCATTGATATGACAGGAGTCTTCTCTCAGTACTGCAGCCCAGACAGGCTATCCACTGCAAGTCTTTGATATCTTCAGGTCTCTCTCTTTGTTTTATATGTATGTGTGCGTGTGTGCGTGTGTGTGTGTGTGTGTGTGTGTGTATGGGGCATGGGGGAGGTTGGGTAAAAGACGAATAGTGTGTACACACAGGGTCAACTTCAAAGAACTGACCACAATGACAACTGACAGCTCACTGACAGGAACCAGGTTATTAACATCTCAGACATTTTGGAGGAGCTCTATGGGCTAACTCGCTCTTTCATTCTGTCGGGTTGAATCTTTGCACATTTGATCATGATCACAACATTCCCAGAATTTACACAGTAAAGTAAAGTTGGCTATTTAGTGTATGTTTTTAGTAGTACTGTAATAGTATTAGTAGTAGTACAGATGTTTTTATCCAAAGCAACAGTGACTCGCTACTTCAGGCTCTGGAATCAAACCCGGGTCATCTGATCAGTCAGTTAACACAAACAAACAAACAAACAAACAAACAAACAAACAACACAAACAACTACTACCCACCCGCCGCAATATTTAATGTTGCGTTTCTCCCAGCCTATAGCAAAAAGAACAAATTGGCACAAACATTCCCTGCATGAGACCTGCTTGACGGACTGTGTGGCACTTTCCTTCTTTTTCCTCCTCACCGCTTGTCTGAGACAGAGGCTCTGCACTCCATCCTTAGAGGATGAGCCTCCATTCCCTCTCATGAAGGTGACCAGAGCAGGAGCCGCTCTCCGACAAGGAGCCGCGTCTAACATCAATTTGGAAATTCGTTTGGTGGAGCGCCATGGGCAGAAGCGCAGGACAGGCCAAAGCATAGTGGGGAAGGTGGGTGGTGTGTGTGTGTGTGTGTGTAGCGGGGGGAGGGGAGGGTATAGTTGGCAAAGAGGACCATGTGGGAGAGGCATGTGCATCCACCTGTGTGCGCGCGGGCAGGCTTCCCAAACGTGAGAATAAATAAACATATTCAAGGTGACAACCAGGTGTCACGCGTCAGAGTGAGGGAAGGCGTGAGCAGAATGAATTATGCTATAACAAATGAGATGAAGCCAGAAGAGGGAGAGAAGGAGAGAAAGAGAGGGAGAGAAAGAGAGAGAGAAGGATAGAGGAAAGGGGGAGGGCCGATAGAGAAAGCGAGCAGGAGATGGAAGAAGAGAGAGAGAGGGATAGAGAAAGTGGGAGGGAGGAAGAGAGACGGGCTGGGAGGAAGAATTGGTGTGTATGAGAGAGGATGAAAAGAAATAAGAGGAAATCAGACTGAGAGAGTGAGAGAGAGAGGGAGAAGGAAAAATGATGAGAGAGGAGGCAAGAAGAAAAAAAAGGAGAGAGAATGGGGGGAGGGGCAGGCAGACATGGGAAAGAGGTCAGTAGAAGATACTGAGGGAAAGAAGGGAGAAAAGAGAAAGAGGGAAAGAGGGAGAAGGAAAGGAAGATGGAAGGTGAAGAGGTGATGTTGGAGAATGAGGGGAAAGAAGGTACATGTAATGTAGAAAGAGGAAAGAGAGAGTAAGGGAGTAGGAAAGAGGAGGGGTAGAAGGAGAGAGAGAGGAAGACGTAGAGGTGAAGTTGGAGAAGAAGTGAAAAAAGAAAGAGGGAGAGGGGGAGAGATAGAGTGAGAGAGAGGTTAGGAGAGAAGAAGGAGAAGACATGAGAAGACATGAGCGAGACCAAGAGGAAGGAAGAGTCATGTGTGGATGACAGATGAAGACCCCTAGTCTAGTCCCCTGTCTCTCCTGTCTCAGGCTCTCAATGGGATGGATGACAAATAACTGTGTCACCTGGGACTGCTTTCCTGCTCTCTCTCTCTCTCTCTCTCTCTCTCTATCTCTCCTCCCATCAAACTCTTTCCCCCATTTCCTCTCTTCACTGCTCCCTCTCCTGTCCTGTCCTCTCCTCCCTTCTCCCCCATCTCTCCACTACTGATCCTCATGCCCTGTAACCCCCCCCACACACACACACACCCACCCACACACACATACACACCACCACTGTCACATGCTGTCCTGCTCCACCTCCCTTTCTCTAACCCTGCATGGCTCCTTCCCAGATACACACATGCACATTCACACACACATGCACACACACACACACACACACGCAATCAAACACACGCATGCACGCACACACATGCACATTCACACACACATGCACACACACACAAACACACGCACGCATTCACACACGTACGCACACAAACACACACACAAACACACACACACTTGCCCGCACACACACACGCAAACAAACACACGCACACACACACACACACACACACACACACACATACAAGCCTACTCACAATTCTCCCAGCTTCCAGTTCCTCATTGCATTTATCTGCACTGTACAGTAGAAGCAGGTTAAAAAAAAGGCAGAAAAAAATCTGATTTGACAGATGAACTAAAAAGATACAGAGGCTTTTCCCACTGATTGTGATTTCTTATTCCCCTGAGCCGGAACATATGAATAAATATGAGAGTTTGAGACTAGCAATTCATTTCAAGTATGTCCTTCAGCACAGGTAAAGCCCAGAGAAGGAGAAAACTAGGGGTGCCTTGACATGGATTAAATGTGTCACCCTGTTAGGGTTAGCGTACGTGAGTAATCTATAGATTGATCTTTCTGTTGGCTTTGATATATGTAGGCCTGCACAAAGTAACTAGGCCTTGCTTCAGTATGAAGGTCAGTCATGCCTCTGCATCCTCAGAGTAAGATTGATCATCATTATCAATAGGTTAATTAACTAACTTGTTCATTTATCAAAACAATGCACATTTACCCGTGCCGGGAACTTGTGGCTTCATGACGTTGTCCCCATACATAGCCCCTGCCAGGTGCTGATTTAACTGTTCTAAAAACAAAATGGCCTGCTCCGCTGGATCTTGCCACTAATTTAGCCTTATAAGCTCAGAGGACAAAAATATCTGCTCGCTCTGTTTTGCTGAGATTTCAAAAACCGGACATGTGGTTGTGGACTGGATTTAGGGCCGAGTCTCGTAAGGTCACATTTATATCCCTACCATGAAATCATGGAATAAACTCTGAGAAGGGAGAGCAGTCTACAATGCAGTCACTTCTTTGCATGTACTGAATGTGAATTATTACATTTTTTTATTACATTATTACACTACATTTATGGAGGCCCTATAGTATTCAGGATGTAGCATATAGCCTACTGTACAGAATGTTGTATTCTGTATCTCCGTACTACTGTATTCTAAAGACCCTGTAGAATAAGTCTAAATAATTTGTGAAAAAACTACATGATATCATACAAGGTGTGATCTATTACCTGGAAGGACTGTTATATGTCATATATGACTATATAGTACACTATATTGTGCTATAAATAGTGCTGAATTATCAGGTATAATTGAGTTGTTTCCTTTCGAACTTTAAAAACAGTTATTACCATCACATATGTTGTAGTATGTGATGCTCCACCGCAATATCAGTCACTTGTCGCAGACGAGAAAGCCAAGATTATTCCAGAAGTAACGTGTGCGCTAAAATTGTCAATTTTCGTATTTTAGCATAGTTTGACAGTACAGTGTCTATACTTTCACATTATGAACGAACCGTGTCAAAAATCATACTTTAAAATGCTTAAAATGCTTTTGTTGGGAAGGTGTTCCCTGGCAGCATGAAACTAGCTGTGATTTCATGGCTTTTTAGCACTGTACACTGTAAAAAATAATTTGTAATGATTATTGAAAAATGTGTGGAAACTCGTTGCCTCCAATAAGGTAAGTAAAGATTACTTGTCTCTTTCAATTTATCTTTACCATAACTTGAAAGAG
Source organism: Sardinella tawilis (assembly GCA_030264315.1). NCBI lineage: Eukaryota > Metazoa > Chordata > Actinopteri > Clupeiformes > Clupeidae > Sardinella > Sardinella tawilis. The sequence goes on from JASCQY010000048.1 coordinate 8,014,870, forward strand.
ACTAGTTATGGTTACTTAACTCGTTTGAGGCAACGAGCATTGCAAATCCTTTTATACAGTGTAGGCCTATAGGGGTTTACGGTAGCATAGCACATGGTTGAGTTTTGTACTTTATAAAGCACAGATGAGATCGAGAGTTATTGGCATGATGACAAAGAAACCAAACTACTTTTCCGATGTTGTTAACTTACAGCAGAGGTACGTGATAGCCATGATAAAACAAATGTATATAGCTTGTACTTAGCGTTAGCTAACGCCGCTATGCCACTATGCTTACACACAAAAAACACTCTGCTTACCTGATGGTCCAAGGACTTCCATAATCCATAGGCTATTCATGTTAAATGCACAATTAAGTCCGGTATTTCAGTCATGCAGTCATAGGCTACAGACCAGTAAATTGTAGCTGCATTATTTAAGAAAATTAACCTATTTCACACGAAGTTTTTACAGCTTATCATGAGTTCAGTACCTTAATGTTTAGAGCAGCATCTTAACAAAATGACAGATAATGTCATAGTGGCAATAAACTTCTAAGCCCTGTTTGTCAGTTTTTCACTTTACCAAAATTAACAGGTCCTGACACTTTGAACGCCATTATCTCCGTAGTTTGTTGACAAATATGGCCAATGCAGGTATGAAAGGTTTCTGCTCTTTCATAAAAGCACAATAACTTAATTTTGAAGAAAATGGCAATGTGGCTGGTTTTGCGCTGGAGGGTCACATATGTGTAATATCTTTTCAAGTGTCTGAAATGCCAAGTCCTGAAAACCTGAAGTCTTAACAATCATGTAATGTTATCTTTCAAAGACAGACAGGGCTCATGGGCAAGCACAGTTTGTCTCAAGTGTCTACTTGACACATTCAGTATTATGGAATCGGAAGGGAACAAAATATGTGTTTCATGTCTGCTAATTGCAAATGGTAGAACATTGATCTTGTCATCAAGTTTTTGGCATGGAATGCAGGACAGAAAAAATGGTAAATCACATGCAACATGAATGTACCCCCCGCCCCCCCCCCCCAAAAAAAAGAACATTGTAATGCTGTTGCTAAAACTATAATGCCATGTGAGCCCACAAGAATGCCATGCCATCACTGACATTATGCCGAGGATAAATATTTAAGCAATTTCTCCTCTTGCTCCCTGAGGTCGCATGGTTGATTAGGCTCTGGAACACACACCACAAGTTTCATTATGCTGTGAGCGATGTGGCAGTAATCATTGGATGGGATTAAGGCTACTGATTAGCGTGACCCTGGGAGAAGGCCACTCACCGACAGGAGGTGACTGCAATGAAATCACAGCTCCGAGACAAAAAAAAAGTGCAGTGGAGTTTGACACCAACAATGGCCTATACTCAGTCTGCTTGATGAACCCACAAAAAACTAACAGTCTTATAGGGGTGGGCGATATAAACGGTATAAGCGATATGCAATATAAATTTGGCCAACAATAGAGATTTTGATTACATCGACCTACTGCGATAACTCAGATTTGGTTTTGATTTTGCATTAGAATGCATTCATAATGTAAGCCACAACTAACAAGTACAGAAGATGTAATGTTACACTTTTGATTTCATGCAGACACTTTAAGTGTTATGTAGCCGTAGCACAGATGATCCACCTATCTTTTATCTAACGTTACGCGCAACCGGTGCAAACGAACGAAGATTAAAGCAGTTTAGAATAAAAATCAAAGAAAGTTGTCTTCAGATTTTCCTGCATCTATCCCCCTTGGTAAAGGAAGCAAATGAACAGCTTTGCAGCAATTTATTTGCATATTTCTTTTAGCTTAATTAATACTTTATTTTGTACATCTAAATATGTCCTGGATGCAGCTTTAATTTAGGCTATGTTGTCTGCTTTTAGCAGCCTATGTATTAATGATTTGACCAGACCATAAGTTTATGGGTTCAAATCAAATCAATCAATTGATCATCTGACCAATACTGCACATTTAAAATTATATTTTAAAGTTATTTTGAATATATCACAATATATACCGCATACCGCCTATCCTTGAAATTATACCGCAATATGAATTTTAGGCCATATCGCCCACCCCTACAGTCTTACATGATGTAAATAGATCATTTTACTTTACAATGTTATTTCAAAACTGTGTGTCGTGTTTCAAGAAGTACTGTACAGAGAGAAAAATGAAGATGCTGAAAAAGCTTAACATTATATCAAAAACAAATAAGAAATAACTGAGAGGAGTACAGAGATGAATAAGGCTCATAAGGATGATAAAAGCAAAGATTCTTAATTTAAAACTCTCTGATGAAAGTTATCAGTGGTCAAAAGGCTCCAGGGCTTCATGTTCCTTTGACGCCACAGAGAGTCGGGAGTGGAACGCATGTATTTATAGATCTTGGAAGTAGAGAGAGAAAAAAGAAAGAATTTCACAGCAGCCTCTTCAAATTGGTAAAGGGCCGAAACATAATGCGAGCCAATTCTGTTTCCTGCCGTCTTTACCAGAGTACGTCACTCCCATTGGTTCCGGTTGCACCAAAGAGCCTGCAATCTATTTGTTCAGGTGCGTTAGGATCTATAAATAAAGCTACTCAGTATAGAGAAGCTCTGAAGCTTACACTCTCTTTTTTTCGTGTCAGCAACTAATAGTCCAACATTTTTAACCTAGACGGTAACATTTATCCTCTCTGTATGAGCTGCTGTAGCCCATAGTCAGCAGAGATGATCAAAATTTAAAGCTCTCTCTAGAACACAGTTTCGAGGTAAACCACATGATGAAGAGGAAATGACCTGAGATTGCTTTACTGTCGGTAAATGGAGATTTATGTAAACGTTGCATATGCACTAAATCTCTTTTACACGCTTAGTTGACCATTGATCCACCGAGACTCGCATTGGACGCAAGTTTGCTCCTTTCCCCGTCCATCTTATGGTTTATTCCGCTGCGGAGGACTGCTCAGGGGGAATCATTGTGATGGGTGTTGGATGGCGAACCAATGCTGCTCATTTGTCGTGATTATTTGAACACTGGTGTAGATTATTGGAATTACAGGTCCATAGGAATGTCATCTATTTTACAGAGCTGATTAAGATGATTTTTTTTTTTTTTTTTTAGTGCCCAGCCCATCTGTCTGCCCTGCTAATTATAATCAGATACCTTTGCATTTCACAGAATGATTGAGCCCCAGGCCATCCCTTGTGTGAGCTGCCCTAATGATCACATTCACACACGATTCTGTGTGTGACGACACTTGTTGGCCCTTCAGAACCCCTTGTTCAATGCTGCACACAGTGGCAGTTCAGAGTTCATTTAGCTGATGGGATGAGATGGTATTTAGAATGAATGCATAATAATATCATTTGATTATTCCATGATGTAAACACACATGACTCAAAGGTTGACATTGACAGGTTGACATTCAGATGAATACCATGTTTTGTTTTAATGTGTTCATTTAAGTGTTTCTTTAAAAATAAATCTAAAATAGGTCTATAGGTCATTTATATAGTTATTAAAACAAGTTTAGTGCATCAGCCTATTAAGGTCTTGAACGTCTGCTATTACTTGCCTAAAATTGATTAAATCAAGGAAAAAAAAAAAACAGGACAGATTGTTTTGTCTGTGATAATAGCAGCATTAAACCCAAAGTAAAAGTGAAGTTCTCCCCTAGAGGCATGCTACACCTCCTCTCCTCTCCTCCCCAGCAGGTTGAGTATGACTTGGCATATTGCGGTGGTAGATTTGCTGTTGTTGGGGGCTGGCACTGGAAGATGTGTGTACAGCTTCATGATGGGCCCAGATGTTCGCTTAACAAGCACCATTGGCTTCAGCCTCTCAGTGCCACCAAAAGGGCGGCAATTACCATCTGTTGGGGCTTCTTCTCCTCCAAGGTTTTTTTCCCCCCTTTTTTCCCCCCATTTTCTTTTTTTTTTCCAAAAGAAACAGCATACTTTTTAAACATCACAAAAACTGCTGCAGGCATCTATTTTGTCTGAATAGGACAGAGGTGTCCCGTTATACCTCCTCCTAAAAATACATTAGCATAATGTTCTCTGAATGTTTGAAATTGACCACATCCTCTTTTCCGATTTTTTAATGTTTGCATGGCAGGGTTTGAGAGGCCTGAGATGTGTTCTTTTCATTGCAGTAAATTAAAGTTTAACTGTGGTCAATGATGTGTTTCCGTGTCACTGCTAATAGCAATGGTGGTTGGGTTACTGTAATGGTGGTTAGGATAGTGTGTGGGTTAATGCTGGGTTAATGACAGTAGTTATGAGAATACTGTACCAAACAAGAGAAGCAGGAGCATCTTTATTACCTCCTCATCAGAGTAGTAGAAATTAGCTGATGATTATCAGCATGCAGCCCCATTACTGCCTTACTGCATAAAAAGGGCAAGAGATGACACTGGCATCACCTCATTATATTATATTATATTATATTATATTATATTATATTATATTATATTATATTATATTATATTATATTATGAATCAGGAAATTACATTATTTATTTGGTAAAAACAATGCTTTGTGCCTGAGTAATGAATTCCAATCACACCATAAATAAAATGGTTATGTGGTCTGTGACTGCATCATCAGATTGGTGCAAAAAAAAAAAAGAAATTGTCACGCCACATAATCCACTTTAATTTCTGTTATGGAATCAAAGCATTTTCTCATTTTCAGATTCAGTCTGTTTGCACATCTCAGCTTTCCATTTAGTCAGAGTTTTGCTTCTATGTACTGACCTCAAAGTGGATTTGAGGACATAGGAGTTGTTTGCTATATTAACAAGGTGAAGCGCATTTATGAGGGATCTTATGAACTGGTTCATTTAGACTGGAGAGACGTATTCACTCCTGGACGATGAGACCTCTGATTTTCTTCATTTAGAGGCCAAAGATGAAGCCATTGGAGTGACTTTACAACCAGAGACGTACAGCACAACAACTCAGGGTCATAAGCAGGCCTCTTCCATTCACCCCATTCACTACAATTCCCTTTTTGTCCTTTGGATGGTTGCAGGTGTGAGCCTGACTCCTCCTGACCCTGTCAAAGTGTCCTTGAGCAAGGCACTGAACCCTAAACTGGTCCCAGTGTGCACCCCACCACTGTGTGTGTGTGTGTGTGTGTGTGAATGGGTGAATATGTGGCATGACATTGTAGAGTGCTTAAGGTGCTCAGAGGAGTACAAAATAGCATTGCAGACCTTTTCAAGAGAGTTTGATTAGTATTGCCATAGCTATTCCAACAGGGTTTTGGTTTTAACATGCCAAAACATTGTATAAACGTAGTGGAGGTAGTTTGGCATCAAAAAATAGAACCTTTTTTTTTCTTCAATTAGAATGTTTGAAACAGTGTATATGTGTTCCATGCATTTACTATTCATGACAAATGCTTCACCTTTTGCAGTCAGACTATGCTGAGCCCCTGCCACGTACAGTATAATCAAGCTGTTTGTGTGGCTGTGCACAGAAGAAGTCCTGTGCAAAATGTTTCTCCAACCATTTCTGCATGTCAGTGAATAGGTATCAGGTACCTGTGTGAACCTGGGTGAGTTGTGGATGTGGGAAAGGCCACTGAGAAGTCAGCTGGAGTTTGGAGTTTTGACTCGGGGGTGAGAGGATGAGAAGTGATCGTTGCGAGTTTGTCTTGGCTGACATGTAGTCGATGGAAGCGTCCGGGCAGGTGGATTTAATGCTGACAGGGCTTACAGTGCGTGACTGTGGGCCTCGCCACTCCACCTTTACTCTTCGCCAGACGTGTGTGCGTATCAGCGGAGGGAATGACTGATGGAGCATCGGGGGGACTTGGAGTTGGCTGGGTTTGGGCCAGTTCTGGGTCAAGTCTGGCCCAAATCTGGCTAAGGTCAGGACCTTTGTGGAGCCAGTGCCAGGCTGAGGGTGTTTACGTTGGTGGGTGCATGGGGTTAATTAACCATAAAACAACAGACAGTGTAAATCCAGGCCTGAAAAGTGTCAGGGACCCATAATTCAGTGCATGGGTCCAGCATTACCTGTCTCCAAAAGGAGCTATAAATTTGGGGATGGGTCAAGCTGGTGGTCACCTTGGAACTTTGTGTTGCTTTGTTCAACTTTTCAATAAATCTTGATGGAGCAAACATATGGCCAGCAAGTATGTGATGTAGGCCTAATCAGTAAAAAAAAAGCCCAGACTATAACTTTCACATTATTTGTAAGGTTTTTGTAGTTGTAAACATATGCAAAGTGGTCTAACGTGATTAGAGTAATATCCTGTATATTAGCCTCTATTCTGTGTCATAAAGGTCAGTGTTTTATGCAAACTAAACAAAACAAAGCTGTGCATTGACTTCACCGGTGCGAAAAAGTCAGATGAAGCTAAAAGGCATTTATGCCCTCCCCATATTAATCTCATAGATGAAGAAATTTTTACTAAATCAATTTATCTAACAAACCAGGGATGTCACATTAATGAGCCCATGTTCTCTGTGATTCACAGGCTTCAGGGTTCTCAGGACCATATGGAGTCTAAGCATAAATCCTTCTCCTATATGGGAAATGTCTTGACTCCTGCAGTGAATGAGTCGTTTGGGCGTGATCGAGAGAGCGGTCCCTGGGTCAAATAATTTCACCCTGGGCAACAGATACTGACTGTGTATGTGAGTAGGCTACTTATAGAAGTTGACATGAAAATGTGTCGTCCCATAATGCTCTTCATGTTGATCACATGGTCTGGTAAGCTCTACTGTATAGTGTGGGTGATAAACATACCTAAGCTTAGTGGTAACCAATCAGAAACTAGCATTGTTTTTGCCCTGGAAATCCAAAGTAGGCTATTTCCATAACTACTCCACCTCTTTAGGTCTACCCTCTCTGCTCTACTCGTTGCAGTAAAGTTATGGCTCCATGTTCCCTGCGTGGCATGTGGATGCGACGCCGTGTAGCCCTGTATTTAGAGGGCTTCCTTAAGCCAATCCTGAGGCTCATTAGCCAACCTGCCTTGTGCAATTTATAATTCTGAGCCGGTTTGTGTCAGGCAAAGAAATATGAATCCAGTGGACCTTGCTCGTGTTTGCAGCTCATTTGTCCAATGTTCAGAGGAGGAGCGTCATAGATGCAACTGCACACATGCGCTGATGAACAAAGATCACTGAAATGTGCAGGCATAGGTACTCTAGCATAAGGCATATATTCATTATTCGTGTGATGTATGACCCCAGTTACTCTGCAGCCATCCATATGTGTGTAAATAGGCTAATTTGCTGAAGTTGAGGGAGATTCACTTTTATAATTGTTTGTAAATGGAATTGCCTTGCCATGTGATGTGATGAGACTGAAATATTCTGGAAGAAGACGACTCATACTTAGCATTTTACTGCAGTACTGTATACAGTGCAGTACATTACTTAGTCTTAGTAAACACCACCTGGGAATATCTATCACATGAAATCAAACATCAAACACATTTTAAGCATCATGAGAATATGCTGAAGTACTGTATCTCACCTGTTATTACTCTGATTCTGGAATTGAAACTAAATCTGAGAAGGTGTGAGCAAAGTTAGTGCAACTGGAAGTGAATTGAAACTGACAGCGTCTCTGCGAAGGTCTATCTACAAGGACTGACATGCACACGGCATTTTAAGCTTGATCTGACAGCTCAGCGCCACCTCTTGGAAAAAAAAAAAAAAAAAAAACATATGATGAAGCCAACAAGTCAAGATGCATCTTTCTCTGAGGAATCTCAGATTGACGACCAGGGGTTTTAATAAATAAATTTCTCATTCGAAGCCAAAGAGCTTGGTGAGGAAGTGTGGCACCAATCAATACAAACTATAAATCCGGAACTGCATCTTACTTATTTATCTCTGTGGAGGAGCTGGGGGCGTATGCCTGGAGGTTAACTGAATGCCCTATAAGCATTTTCTTTATTCACAGCAGAAATGTTTGAAGGACATTCTTTGGATCTGTTTCGAGGACATCAATAAGAATAAATAAATCATAGCTACGTAAAATCCCATTATTTGTGCTCTCACATAGTCTCTGCCATTTCCTGCTGGGTTGCATGCCTAATATTTCTTAGCAAGAAGTGCTGTGCGCTCGGAGTTGCATATATTTGCATACTGTCCTGCATACAGCAGTTTCCCTCGGCTGTCCTCATAGGTGCCCCCCCCCCCCCCCACCCATAGTCTCTTAAAGCAATATACATAACGGTCCAGAGTAGCAGAGTTCTTCCAACCATAGCCTTGCCATTTGAACTCACCAAGTGTTGTTTGTATGAATGAGAGAATTTGGTAAAACGGACCAAAAAGCAAACCTGCATGGTAACTGAATGGGGCTTCAGTATATGGGAAAACAAATTCAGTCTATGCTGTACCTAATGCTCTCATTCTTCTTCCTATGTCCAACTTGGGGGAGCGTGAATGACTGGGCTATGGTTGGAAATACTCCAGAGTCTGGAGTATCCCTTCATAGGCATATTCACAACTCACACACACACACACACACACATGCATACGCACGCACAAACACAAACACACATTTATACGCAAGCACACACATACACACACACACATAAAATATTAGCCCAAACAATTGCTAAAAATGTACACAAACAGGGAAAAATACAAAGGGAATATAGAAGCAAATACATTTTTATCAGGCAGAAGCCTCTGGGATCAGTGTAATCTGAAAGCGGCTTTGCCACGGCCCCCCTGCCGAGGAATTAGATGTCGTGTTCGGTGAAATAAAACTCTCCAGCCGGAGAGTTAGACAGCGAGAGCCGCTATTGACCCACAACGTAAGCAAACATTTGGACGGGTCCCCTCCTCTTCCCTCTTCTCCTCGACGGGGATTATGTCACTTCAAAGTCTCTCCAGTGCACTGGGACTTCTCAGTGTGGCATTGAAAGGAACATCATGGTAGAACTTCAGAGGACATGGATGACTGCTAAAAAAAAAAAAAAAAAAAAAGTCTGGTGTATTTTCTACAACAGTTTGTGTTGGTCTGTGTTGGGCAAGATATGTGTGCTGACTTGAATGACTTCAACTGCATCACTGGGGATATTAGCCGTTTTAAATGGCCTAGTTATTAGCCTATTGCTGTGTGGTCAGATAGAGGTTTCATCACAAAGTCCAAAGTTGATGGACAACATTATTTTGGAGTGAATGGAATCTTAAAGGACTAAATAAACCTACAAGCTTCTTATATAAGACACGCCCTATTACAGTATAGGCTATATCTGTTCTTCTGGCCCCATGGATGGAGTGTACATTCTTGTTTGTGTCATTTGGCTGCGATCAACACTTGAGAGTGAGATCAATATGGTCAAGCTGTCATCATCGCCAGGTGAAAGCATGCCGTTGATCATAAAATGTTGCATTTGTATGCAGGGTCATGATGTGATGGGAAAAGACAATCAGTGTTCAAACAGATCTGGTGATTTTGCATGACAGTCTCTCAGCTGTTTTGGTCTTTCAGCTACACATCAATAGAAAACATCTCTGTGCATGTACAATGGTTCAATAAACTATTTTGTGGCGAAAATGAAGTAAGATTTCTACACGTGTCCATAAACTGCAGAGTTTGTGGTTTCAATGTCTGAAGATTTGTGTATATCCACCCGGGAATCTAATTAAGCAATTACTAGTATACAGAAATAACACGCTTTATTCTTTTTTAAGCCTTTCACACTGTCAAACTGGTTGGCAATGGCAATCTGGTTCAGCATTATGATATTCAACAGAGTCTTCTGTGATAATGAATAACAATAACAAACACAGTTCATGTTATAGAAATGATTAATAAATGTAGAAATGGTTAGTGAGTTCATGATTCTATTCTGTCTAAACTGACAGGTCAGGTCATCACGAATAGATGTCTCTGCCTACAACAGACACTTTTATACTCCATGACCTGAAGAGATACAAATCACACACACTGCAGTGCACAATATTATTGAGTGGTCCACAAATGTTTGGGTGGAATAGCTGATACTACTGCAGCTGGTTATATCTACAGTCTGATAGCCCTCGCTCTTAAACACAGCTGATTTAATGGAGTCAGTTACTGTGGAAGCTCTTTTGTATTGCTAGCTTATTGTGAAAGAGCTTCTGTATTCTCTTGCTAGCCTCACCTTAAGTGTGGAGAGACCTCTTTTCAACATCATGTTCCACTGCAAGCGCTTATTTTCCCCTCTTGAGTTTGTGTTGGCACAATTGTTTTTATGTGTTATGCTTTTTCTTTTCTAATCAGCTCATGGAGTAGGCCTAACAGTGTCTCAAGTCTGTCAAAACCTTCAATCCAGTTACTGATGCAGTATTCGTCATCAGTTGTTTTTCACCATTTGCTGTGATGACTTCTCCCCTGCAATCCACAGTATATAGGACTGGTTGGGGTCCGTGTAAGTGCACTGAAAGTGAAAAATAGGAAATTGCACCGTTTTCCTAATTTTGTATTTGGGTAGCGATTGAGAGAAAATTTGATAAACGTGAACTTGAAAATCAGAAAGGATTTGTTTCCATCTGGGGCTGCCTGACGGGTATAGGGTCAAAGGGCCTGACTGATGTTAAAACTGATTAGCTGATGACTGCCTTGGAAATGCACAGAAGCCATGGCAAGGAGCATTACCGGGTTTGGGGTTTGTTTTTCGCAGGTTTAAACGAAGCCAAAGCTTATGATGCTTTGGTTATGTAAATATGCTGTATGTAGTTTTGTAGTCAGAAAGAAAAATAGCATAGCAGTGTGGGCAAGTTAATGTAGCTTTTACGTTAGCCGCTTGCCCACATCACTACACTATTTTGCTGCCTCGCTAAAACTGCTATAATTCCGTTCAGGTAGCACCATTTCGTTTAATTTTTTTGGCAGCTGATAGTGCTCGACCACCACTACCACTGGAATGTAGGCTGGGCCATGCTGGTGTTCCCCTTTAATGCAATTACGAAAATGCAAAATTGAGAAAACAGTACCAAGATCTTAATTATGGATTTTTACAAAGACAAAAAAATTGATTTTGAAAATTGCGTCCAATTTTCCAATTTTTTATTTTTCACTTTCCAAATAAATTTAACCGATAACCTGGTGGTTGGTTGGGATATTCAGCAGTTTATTGCAAACACTAAATGACTTGAGCTTCCTGAGGAAATAAAGGCAGCTCCGGCTTTTCATATATTGTGTACTTGACCATCCTAGGCTTTTGTGCAGATAGATTCCAAGACCTAATAAACAAATATGTTCATAAACTATAGATTTCATGCTGAATTTCGGTAACATCAGATTAAAAATTAAGCATGACATCACTTCATCACTCAACAGGAAGTATAAGGCATACAGTATGATGACACAGAAATTGTTTCTATATCAGATGAGATACTCATTTTACTGGACAGTAATACAGATGTCATCAATTATTAATTAAACTAGCTCAGACACGCAATTTACTTTTGGTGAAACCAGACACGCAATTTACATTTGACGACTTGGCCACGTCTTGCATAATACAAATATATAATACAAACATGGATTATTCAAAAATGAAAACAGTTCATTCATAAAAAATATCCTTATGCAAATTTGATTAGTTTCTGTCTCACAAGATGAGGGTCAGACAGAGGGGAAATAAACATGCTGCAGGTGTCATCACCGTAGCAACCGAATGAGAAAACAGCCGGCTTCATTTCCATGCAGAGGCTGAGGGGATTGGTGACTGACATGGCGGTAATGATCGAGACCGCTGTTTTAAAAGCTGTTTTCGTGTTTTTGTTGTTTTGTTTAGTGGTTATTGTTTCAACTTTAAAGAACAGGTTGCTTTAATGGTAAACAATTAATCACGGTTGGCTTCCCTCCAATAAAATAACTTTTTTTTCCTGAACAAAAGTTCTAACACCCTCATATTTAATTTTGCGAGTATGTGTGCTTGTCCAGAAACTGTTGAACACTGATGGATTTTTTCAGTGTTTGCCTTTTCCTGTCTGTAATGGAAAGTTAGTGTTCCATGCCCTCTACAATAAGCCACCCACCACCATGCACACACAATTATTTTCTTTTGCCTTTCTTCTTCAACCAGAGCTACCCTTCAAATGCCTTTCTAACAAAGCTTGCTTTGTCCTGCACTGAAAAAGTTAGTCTTTTGGAGCAGAAATTGTCTTCTACAGGCGGAGCGCATCCCTCAGCCTCTACCCTTTTGCCTGTCTCAGCCACTTCCATTCCCACATAGTTTTTCTTTGCTCTAGTTTTCCATGTGTTTTGGACAGTTATTTCAGTACTTTGTGTTTTTTGGCGTCACACAACTGCAGTTTTGTTTTGTTTCAAGTTAACTACTGTGTTTTTTCAGTAAGGATTTTCGCTAAGGATGTTTCTTGCTCATGTTGCTAACAAATTTGCCTGCTTGATTTCAGCCATTCCTTCTCTATACAAGTAAATATGATGCCGTTTTATTGACATTACAATGTGCAGATAGCAAGGTCATCCCTTTATAAAGATTCATCCAATTGTGTTTATGATCTTCTCACACAAACTCCCATTCATCATTTCATGTTGTTTTCCTTTCTTGCAGACTTGTCTTCACCGAAGAGAAACTTTAATTACCTACAAGCCTGCTTTTTGCACTTGTGGGACTTGTTTGAGAAAGTGAGTGAGAAAGACAAACAGAGAGAGAGAGAGAAACTTTTGTCAAAACAACAGGCATTTGTTTAAAATGTCAGCAGGCATCGACCAGGGTTAAGTAATTCTCGTAATCGCCTCCATTGACTCTGCCAGCACCACCAATAAACATCACCCCCCTGCAAGCCATTAGCATCTGCGCTTGGTGTCGGACACCCATCCGTAATGGACCGCTTAGGAGAGATTCCTCAGCCCCTGACACGGCTGCTGAAAACGACCTGGTTCCGGTCCGACCGACCGACCCCTCCTCAGGCATCCTGCCAATTGCTGACGGAATCGCCATGGTGATGGGGGGTTGTGGCCCCTGATGCCCAGCCATTGGCCAATGAGGATGCACTCAGACAGAACACAGGTCTGGGTGACAAGACAGGAAATGGGCATCTTCTTTGGAGGAGATGGACGACAGAGGTGTTAATGGCATGACAACTACAGAGGCATGGGTGAGTCATTTGTGTCAGCGCAACCATTTTGGCTGTTTTAGTGGATGTGGGCGGTAAGAATAATGGCTTCGAGTGCGCAATCCTACAGCTTGGGGACTAATTTCATCAAGGCATTTAGTCAAGTTTTAATGCCGTCTGGCAAGTAAACTGCCTCTTGAAACATCCTGTTTGGGTTCACTTGTAGGGGAATGTTTTGTTCACTCTGATGTGTCATTTTGTCCACATATAAACAGCCTGACAGAAGGTTATATTTCATCATTTTGTTAATTACTTTCCTGTTTCTTTATTTAATTTTTTATATTACATTTTTAACCTCATGTTTCTCTGAACATTTTTTATTGTATCTGTTTCAGTGGCCCTGCTTGCCAGTGAGAGTTTCTGACCAACTGTAGACCATCGATATCCATCACTATGCAAGGCCTAAGTGTCGCAGCAGCAGCGTCTCAATGTGACTTATTTTGTTTTCCTCCGCCAAGGAAAACCATTGCGGACACCATTACAGGGGGCGGTGTGGCATGTTCAAAGGCATTGGTCTTCACTGTCCCATTGCATTACTCTTACCATTGATTTCATTGACCTGCAAGAGGCGTAAAATAGGTAGAGTTCCCACATCATTTATCAGACTCAGTCCAAGCCAATCTAATTAAGCCTGGGAAGAGTGTTGCATCGGATGATGAATACTTCCCCGGCGAGATTTTAGCCAACAGCTGATGTGGAACCCAGTTACTGTATGTGTGCAATTCATAATAGCATAAACTACCGACTGCTGAGTGTGTCAGCTTTTCCTCAGAACCAATGGTGACATCATGGTGATCAATCATGCAATGAAAAGTAAATGTTATTTGAATGCATGCAGTATGTAAACTCTCAAGAGATGGTTTTGCAACCAAAAATAATAGTCATGATGAGTGCAGTTTAATAGTATTTTTTTTTCCTCAGCCCTTACTGAACCATCTGCACTTCTGCAGATTGTTCAACACACCACGGACGCAAGTTTTGAAAAAGCTCTGGAGTGCTTTGTCAGTGCTTTTTGAGTGCTCAGTGCTCTTAAGTGATACTTTGCATGCAGTGCGCTTGTATGTTAGTCTGGCTTTCGCGACAAAAGCTCATCAAGCTTAGTCTGGCCAACCTCACATACTATCCGTCTTCTGAGAGGCGAAATCAAATGTAAAGTTGTTAAGCCCGCCTCCTTCACCCTGTAGTAAAAGCTTGCTTCTCATTGGTGCCTGAAATTCTGGGAC
>JASCQY010000048.1:8039602-8050624 GCA_030264315.1 Sardinella tawilis
CTCACAGGCCACCCCTGTCATGGCTCTGATTGGGCTGGACAGCAGGCATAAGAGAGGCCCAGGCCTCTGAGGGACACCGACAGGTGAGAGGCCGGTGGCGGCGCAGGGGGGAGCCCCAGGGACTAGAAAAGGCCAGGCGTGGCGGGCCTCGTCTGGGCACAGTTCACAAGCCGGACTGGACGGAGAGAGGAGAGGAGGGACCCACGCAGCAAAGCCGGCACAGACACAGCAGGAGGGAATAGGAGAGGAGCAAGACAGAGAGAGAGAGAGAGAGAGGGAGAGGGCAGGGAGAATGAGATAGGTGTAGAAAAACTCACAACTCATTTGGAAGGTGTGCTTTGGTGTGTTGGTGTTTAAAGCCGGTGACAAAATTCAGAGGAGAAAGGACAAACAGCTATGAGATTTATTCATCTTGTTGTGGGAAAGTTAGTGGCAATCTATATTTTATTTATGATAATGGATCCTCATTTTTTATTCTACTTTTACATTTTATATTTATATTAACCTGGAAGAAGATGTGCACATTTATGGAGGAATTGTGGTGAAGGGTAAGATCTATTTGACAGGGTTAATTTAGACTGGGCATTTTGACCAGTGTAGATAATGTAAATTGTAGGAGAAACGTCCTGTGACTATTTGCATTGGATTAGTAAATCATTTGTGCAATGGCATTTCAAGGACCAGACCACTAAATTGCTCTCTGATCCTTTGTTTTCTAGATAGGTGATACAGTTTGGTTTGCACCAAGCTGGAAGGTGACGCATTATTACCATTTTATAAGCACGTCAGGCGTGAATCTTTGGCTTTCGCAGGATATGACCACTATACGACAGACATATGGAGAAACAGCAGAATAGTGATCTCTGGGATTTCAAGATGTGTGTACGAGACAGGATGTGTGTGTGTGTGTGTGTGTGTGTATTTGTGTTAGGTGACACGTTAGGTGTCACTACCTGTCTTTGATCTACTGTAATCTCTAGGGCGCTCGAGGTTGCACACCTCTAGTTCAGAGAGCAAAAAAAGGCAGAAGGTAGCCAGCAGGTCACAGTTGCAGTCACTCACTGCTTGGACACAGTCCTCTGAGAGGCTTCAGGAGCGCAACTGCCACAGTGTAGGGCACGATAGGCAAGGTCAGATAAGACAAGAGCTTACTGGAGATCTGAAAGCTGGGGTGGGCCTACTACTAGGCTTACTTAGCCTGACTTTCACCGACATCATTGACTTGGAGAGACGCAAAAACAAACAAACAAACAAAAAAAGCCAACATGATGGTGGATGGAAGTAATGCAGAAAAGCTGTACAAAGGTATTTTAAATTTTCATTTTGTACCAGTTATTTTTTTTTTCCATATGAGCTAAGTATTCGAAATAGAACTGACAAAAATGATAGAAGAGGTATGCCATTTTGTTATGCTTTTGTGTTTTGTCATCTCACAGAAATAGTCTCATCTAACTTGAATGGTTTTGAAACTGTTCAGTCCATTGAAATTACAACATTAGTAAACATGCACGTTTTAGTACAAACTGGCAATATTATATCTTGTGTATTTGTGCCAGTGCATGGCTTTGCATAAGCCTAGGGTCTTCTAACGAATGAATGAATGAGGGGAACTTTTTTGGAGGGATCCTCCTTGTGTCTTTTCAAATGTTCCTCGATCCCAAACGGTTGTTGAGTGTCTGTGTGACTGACACAATTGTAGCCTCTATGAAAGGCCACTTTGTGTGAGCTGACAGGCCCATCCAGTTGTTGCCCCTTGTGAAGACATGCTTCCTTATATCCCCATATGAATACTCTGACTATGGAATGTAAGGAAGTGTGTGGTTTCAGGGGGACGTAAGCGCCGTATCCACGCGCCTCTCTCTCTCTCTCTCTCTCTCTCTCTCTCTCTCTTTCTTGCTCTTTCTCTCCTGCTCTCTCTGTATGCTCTTTATTTGCTTTGTGTATTGCATGAGTAAGTTTTTGTGATATATACTCTCTCTCTCTATATATATATGTGTGTATATAAACAAGCTAATTTACTTTCTAGTTTACCAGTGTGTAACGAGACATGCACAAACACGCACACACACACACATGCATACACACACACACTCACATAAACACACACACACACACACACACAGCAGAAGACAAGTGATACTACGGTTGTTTATGTGGAGTGCTTTGCCTCAGGCACACGTCCTGGTTCTCCTGTCCCTAATGCTGTTTTAAGTGACCTCTGCATGCTGCCTCGCTCTCTCTCTCTCTCTCTCTCTGAGTGGATTGACAGAGCACAGCTGTCCCACTGTCTGTTAGCCTACAGAGCACAGGGAACTGGATAGACTTCCCTCTGGGGGACTTTCCTTGTCACATAATGAGGGCTATATCTAGGGAGACGCCGAGTCATTTGGACACGGGGCTTCTTCTCAAGACTAATATGTTATTTCTTTTTTTTTTGCCTTCTGTGTCTTTTACAGGTAAGAGCGTCAGATGTGTGAGATGAGGATAAATTGTGGACTCTATCACAGGCTAACTACATCGTTCAGATACCATCCCTTGCCTCTCCTCCTGCTCTCTCTTTCTTAGCCCCACATTCTTACTGTCTGTCAGTCTGTCTGTCCGGTCTCCTTGTCTCTCTCTTGCCCCGGATGCACCACGCTTGGCTGTGGCTGGTCAAACGGAACCAAGTCAGGTGTTTCTGTGAGGTTTGGTCCCCTTCAACCAGCTATTGCTCCGTGAACACAGCGCCGGCGACCCTGAGAGAAAGCAAAGACACGACTGTTGTCCTCTTATGTGTCATTGATGTTTATGGTTCATAAACATATATGGTTCATAAACATATGTTTATGTTTATGGTTCATAGTCCTCCTATGTGTCATTGATGTTTATGGTTCATTAAAAAATTCCTCCAGTCTTAGTCTTTGGTGTTTCTGATGGTTCTGCTCTGAATTGAGTTTCTGTATTAATTTTGCAACAATAAAACAAAAATAAAACTGATTTGGTTGATATGTTGTTATTTGCAATACAATAACATACGTTTCAGTGATTTAATGTCTGTTTCTGTGGGCCACTGGACTGCCTAATTTTTACTGCCTATATGAGAACCAGAGGAAGAAATTTTCAATAGGCCACTGAGATATACAAGCTGTGAAGCTAAAAAAACAAGATGAAAGTTAGTCTGATATAAATGCTTTGAAAATATATTTATATAAAAATTTAGTATTATGTAGGCCTATGCCTAGCAAGATGAAAAAAAGACAATTGCAGTGAATGAACCGCTCCTGGGACATGATTAGCCTGCTGTCCAGAAATATTTTTTTTAAAAAGAAGGGCAAATGGTAGCCTAGTGACAACATAAGGAACTTAAAACAAATAATAATAAAATAAAGGAGACATGGAATGGAAAGCCATCATTACCAAATTGAATTTTGATCAGGTTTAATATAGCCTATTCTATTTTAACATCAGAGATCAAGGTACAATACTCCACTCATTCAGCCCAATGACTGTAGTCATTGATTCATCCCAACTAATGATAAACTGGACATTAAGCTACGTCTGAAAGTAGACCGAGCAGCCTATCTCTCAGGTAAATATTAGACATGCCTGGGAGTGTTCACACTTCACAGGTCTTCGTCCACCAAAATTTAATTGGACCTAGTGCGCATAAGACAAACCAATAAACCAGGCTATATAATCCAAAATAGCCATTCCAGCGATTCTGTTGAAATACTTTGCCTAATACAAAGATGACATACAGACAGAGGGTTGTGCAGACAGGCTTTTCGTAGCCTGCTTAGCCTAGATTACCCTGTAGCCTCAAGGGGGCGATGTTTTTATTTCCATCTTTTGTCACAAAATGTTGACAGTCTTTCCCGTAGCGTAGTGTGAGGCAGAGAAACATGGCTGACGCAAAGGAGAAAGAAGAGCCGAATCAGGCTCAAAGCATCAATCATACTACAGGTGAGAGCGATGTAATTGCTCTTTGGACCGTAAATGTCTCTTAAGCCTGCAAGTTACAATTAGAAATAGTGTTTTCCAGCCTGATCTCCGGGTTTGGCGACATCTGGCTGAACTCTTGCTAGCAATCTGGCTGAAGTTAGCCTACTAGGGCTAACCAGTGCTTTCCATCGTGGCCTGTAGTCAGTGACAGTCAACAACTTACCATCTGTGAATGGAAGTTGCATCATTTGTCATTTGTCGTATTTTCACCTCTTTGACATATGAACACGAACATTTGACTTAACATGAGCACTGACCTGAAAGTGTATGTTGTAGGCTGACGTTTTCTTATCGCCGTTGTCAAATGTTAAGGAAGCTATCAGACGTTACATGTGGTAATGAACATGACCGCCCATTACATGTACAGTATTTGATTTCTCAGATGTCGAATTTCTCTCCACCCAAGTGAATGATGCTAACGTAACGTCTATCGCACAGTGGGGTTGGGATCTTTTGGATAGATTCAGTGTGATGTACTTTTGCCTTTGTGGCCTTTAGCTCACCAGTTATGTTACATACCTACATTCTGTTGCATTTTAGATGCCGGTGATTCGAAAAAGGATGAAATTATTCGATCGAAAGTAAGTCATCTTTCCCCTGTAGAGTTCGTCTTTCTTGTCGCAGTGCATGCATATATGTCATCATCGTATGCCGTTTGTTGACTTTTCTTGTTCTTCTGAAGCTCGAAGGAAGGGAGCTGACCAAAGAAGAGAAACAACGATTGAGAAAGGAGAAAAAGCAACAGAAGAAAAAGAGTGGAAAAGAAGGCAAGGTTCCATCTGAGCATGAGCAAGGTAAAGGAAAGAAACCTGTTACCTCGCCGGATTCAAAGACGGCAACGCAAAATCCTCCACAGAAAGGTATCAGTTGACATGTGAGAGGAAGGCTGCTATATTTGCATGCGTTTATCTTTTTGATGCATGCTTCGTGGCAAGCGTAACATTGTGTTCCTTTTGGCACTCGTCTTCAACAAGTCTAAGAAACGGAGAGCTATGATTTCAATAATTTGAGCATCTGACCACTTCATCAAGTCAGATCTCAGAACTTGTTTGATATTGACATTAAAATGCAAATCATGAAATAATACACATAAATAAACACTCCTTGCCTCAGCCATCTCGTTTTTGGTCATTGTTGTGGGCTTGCTACAGACAACAAAAGACTGATGTCACACAGTTATTGGCCGCTTCAATTTACTGCAAGTCGTCTGTGTATGAATGTGAGTTCATTGTATGTTATCTGAAGTGAGTAATAAAATCGTGTTGCATCTTACAGTTCCAGTCACGGTGCCTTCACCCACGCCTTCACCTGCAACAGCATCGGGGCCCACAGCCTCAATGCCCACAGCTCCTGCTTCTGAAGCTCCAGCCGGGGCAGACAAGCCAGCCAAGAGCAAAGCCGAGCTCAAGGCTGAGAGGCGGGCGCGTCAGGAGGCTGAGCGGGCCTCCAAAGCCAAGAAGGGAGACCAGGGCCAGCAACAGGCCTCCTCTAGCAAGAGCAAGGCCGTTCCCAGTGAGCTACAGCCAGGTAGGTACTAGGAGTCGTGCAGGGGACCATGCCAGCCGTAGCCGTAGGCTTGGGCTTCAGACATGTAACCAAAGGGTTGCCGGTTCGATGCCCACATTCTCCCATGCCCACATTCACCGCTGAGGTGTCCATGGCAAGACACTTAACCCCTCACTGTTCCCTGGGCGCCACCGCAGCAGGCTGCCCACTGTGTTGGTGCTTCAAAGATCTTATGGTCCTATGTTTTTTGTTTATCTGATTAGCCTTTGGTCCTCCTTTTCAGTGGTAAAGAGGTTACCAGAACATATCCAAGTAGACGACCCTGCTGCTGTCAGAAAGCTGGCCAAGAAGCTAGAAAGACAACAGGTAGGCTGCTTGTTTCATCTAAACGTCTTAGTTCCATGTTGTTAAGCAAATCATCTCTACCTCGTAACCTTCACAGATTCCTCAAATGGACACTGACTGGGCTTCCGTCCAACGTTTTTCGCATTTTATATTCGTATAACATTAATTCGGCTCGCAACTATGCGTCTCTGCATGTGTTTCCATCAACTGTGTGCGAATATGAAGTAAACGTTAGAGTAATCAAGTGACGTGTTACGACCAGCTATTAACGTGTATGGACAGAAATGCGGTTGATGCGAATATTTGCAAATTCAACGGTTTCCATTGACTTTGATCGCATTTGCCTTTGTCACATCAAAAGTTAAACCACCTCCCTGGAGCGAATCGAATTTATAGTCACATTTAGGGACTAGGTGTTTCCATCAAGGATTTCTTATTCGCCTAACTTAAAACTTAAAAGTGCATTTGGAAACCCATCTATTGTGGCAAAAGATTGAAAAAAATCCAAATAGTGTTATAAATTGAATAGATTTGAGGATGTCCCATGTTTTCTAATGTCTGAAGTGCTTTGTTGTCTGACATATCAGGCTAAATCCCATTGTCTCCCCTAACCCTAGTGATGTACCGGGTATGTAACAGAAGTGCCAGTCGCATCCAAATGCATTTAGAAGACTGGACTATTTTTGTTTTTGAGTGTATGCAGCGCCATCATGTCTGATGTAACTAGTTCCATTGATTATCATGGAGAGAGTCCAGTCCCTATTGCTAATGGCTGCCTAGTGCTGTACAGTAAGGTGGAATAAGAATGAGAATATTTGGATCAAGGTAGACGGAATAGCCAATGCTAATTGATGAGTGGCAACATAATTTGGTCTGTGTTGCATGAAATGTTGTTCTTATACCAACAGCTCATGGCAAGCTTAAAAAATAGGGATATGGGCTGACTGAATCCGGATGTTTCCTTTAATTTTTCAGTAACATAATTGATGTAACCTCTGTGTAAGCCCTAAGCATTGAAACCTCAAACATTTTTATTGGTAGGACACAATGTTTAGAGACCTGGAGGCCACAGGGTTCACTTCAGATCCCTTTGAATTTACTGTAACTGGTACTAACTAACTTAAAGCGATGGTTTGGAGTATTTCCAATCATAGCACTGATAGACGAGCTTGGTGAGTACTGTTGATAGCGAGGAAAGCAAAAGAATTCAGAACAACAGAGACTGAGTGGCGAATGCGCTGCTTACGCTTATTCAATGGAACAAGCAAGCCCATTTTCATTTTTGTTTCCACGTTCCTTTTAGTTAGCGTAAGTTGCCGGTTCACTGTTTGGTCTATGTTGTTCCAAATTCTTTCGCTTTCCTTGCTTTCATCAGCACTCGCCAAGCTCGTATAACAGTGCTATGATTGGAATTACTCCGAACGATCACTTTAATGATTGGGCACATCACATCCAGGAAAATCCTTGAGGATTCAAGGTATAGGGATCGGATTCAATCATTGCCACTGAAGTACTGACACACAGCCTGTTTTGCATGATTATTGCTCTCTGAAACAGTCTGACAGACTAGTAAAATATGGCCACTGGAGTTTTCCACTGGGCTTGACATGAGAGCTTGTTTGCTTTCACTCACATCCTCAATGCATGTGCTTTAACTTCCCATATACAGCAGACGCCTCGGCAAACTGGCAGCTTCTTAAAGGTCTGGCTCCGCTGTGTGTGTGTGTGTGTGTGTGTGTACAGTTGACATTTTTTTGTTGCGTTTTGTTTTTTTTTTCCTCATGTCTCACTATCACAAGCTTTATGTTATCGATTCTTTTTTTTGTTGTTGATCATCATCCGTCTTGCGTTCTGGTTTGTTACGGTTTGTAAAGCAAAGTTTGTCTTCAAGTGTTGTCCTTCCTTCTCTCAGTAGATAGAATGGGAATGTAGAGTATGTAGATTGGTTGGATTTTATTTGTTTCTTTGTTTGTTTTTGTTTTGATTCCATTCTGTATGTTGAAATGACCAAGCCTGGAGACCATTATGTCCCTTTCTTCTCCTCAGAGGCTGTTCCAAACACAGTGAGGCAGTCTTAATCACTGTAGTAAATTCTCATAGGAACCATCTCATGAGAATGTCTTGTCTTCTCTCTCTCTCTGTCTCTCTCTCATCTGTAGATTCCTCTCAGGTCAGATTATGGCTACAAAGTCAGTCTGTTCTCCCATCTGCACCAGTACAGCCGTAAAGCTCCCCTCACACAGCAAATCAGGTATTGTGCTATGCAGTTTGCTTTATGTTGCTTTTTGACAGGCTTCATGTATGTGGTGATGTGGTGTTTGGCAAACGGAATATAATTTGGGTGTAGACTGTGTTACAGTGTGTGCAGGACTCTCAAAATGCCATACAGCGTACTGGTTCTGTACTGGTCTTGGCTGAAACTAACTGCTTTTCAGTCAAGATCAACACATCAAGTAGTATTTAATAGTACAGCTTTATTGGCCCCTTTTTATGATTTACATGATTCCAGTTCAGTCCAGTCAAGCAGAACAGAAGACGTCAGAACTGCAGCATCATGAATTACTTTTTGTCACCAAAACAGGCCACTTATTTCAAAACCACAAGCATCTGCAGATGTTCTGGAAAAAGACAAACCAACAAAATTAACCACAATGTCATTCAGAATGTGTTTACATACTTGCCTGTCAGTGCTCTGTGCTTGATTGCTTTTGTCTGCTGTAGCATCCCCTCTACAGTAATCCACCCCTCGATCGTGCGTCTGGGTCTGCAGTATTCCCAGGGTATCGTGGCTGGGTCCAATGCCCGCTCTGTGGCACTGCTGCATGCTTTCAAACAGGTACACTATTCTCACAATAGGCCACAGGGACTTTTTTGTCACGTCCACAAAGCTAATAAAATGCCACACACACATCTGTATGACGTGTAAAGCTGGGAACAGACCTACTGATTTTTTTCAGTTGTTCACGATTTAGATCACAATGAAGTGAGCCAAACCTACAGAGTCCTTCTGTTACGACCGGTTATGACTGGGAGTTGTTGATGAACACAAACCTAACGACCGACTCGTCTGCATGATGATGTCACAATTGGTATCATAGCGACCATAGAATGGACTGGTTAAGATCATATCAAACATGTCGCAATTGCGTCAACAATGGAAACAATCGGAACGTTTTAAATCGGTCACTGAAACACACATAACGACTGGTGCGCGACTGAACAAACAACAACCAACAAAAACGCTATATGCATAATAATTTGGAATGGAGTGTATATCCTGTCCCATTCTCAAAGCTGGAATTGACCAACAGCTAAACCTGGTCATTTTCATCCTTTATTTTACCAAGGCATAATCACATAGACCCAATCGAAGTCTTGTAATAGTTCAACCAAGCGTGATGGACCATCCTTATAAGTTGTATGATGAACCGTCCTGCGTACGCTGCTTGCATCTAAAACTTACGGTCAGATTCAACTCTTGCGGCTTGCTGTTAGGTAAATAAAGTGCTACAGATTCCATTTTTATTTCTGATTCATTGCGTCTTGCAATGTCTGTCTGCTAGTGCCCATTACAGAACAACTTTGCAAAATTCGAGTTTTGCTCGAGGGGGGCAGTAAGGTTTACGTAGGCTACAGTCTTCAAGTTTACTGACACTTGCGATGGGCAATTATTTCTTGTAACTGTTCTAATTTGTATTCGTTCTATCGATAAAAATAGCCAGGCCTATACGACTAGGACTGCCTATCTAAACTGTTGTTTGAACTAGGCTGTTTCTTGCGAATTTTTCCACTGCTACTGTAGGTGATTGACCTAAAAATCTCATTCATTGATCCAAATATCTCTGTGATTCCGAGCGCAATTTGAACAAGCATAGGCTACTCCGCATCTTATCAAAACATGTTTCATATCAGACTTAGACAAAACTTTGCTTTATTTTATTGCATGTAAGTTGTCCTTCATCCTAAACAAATAGCATTTCAATTCTGATTTGGAGAAGTATAAAAATATGAAGCTTCTTTTCGTTTTGGTGGTTTATCCAGTGAAAAAAAAAAAAAATCACTTGTAGCTTGCCTATGCTGCACTCCAAAGTGTGCGTCAAGGTCAAAGCAGGAGTTATCGTGCACACATGCACCTGATCAGTCCACTTTTGATTTTAGAATGGTGGATTTGCACTAATTGTTTCTTAGTCACATCACTTGGGCCTACTGTCATGGAAAATCAAGGTTGGATAAATGTTATCCCAACCGGAGATGAAAAAAAAATAAAAGCATAGGCAGGGTTAGGCTATCAAAACCAGAAGTGGGGATGATCATCTGCCCCCATCCTGCCCTACAAATCGCACCGTGCCAGTAAGTATTTCTTTGCGTGTCAGCACTAACTAGTGGTTAAAAAATATGTAAGCATCATCCGCTGCAGGAAGGTCATGTACAGTTCATTGTCTTTGGCAGTTGAAGACTAAATATGCTGAATAGGTGGATATTTTGTACAGCTGTAAATGCGTGTCTCTTCATATTCAGATGTTTCTGCATGTCTCTGTTGATCACACACAGGTGATCCAGGATTACACTACACCTCCAAATGAGGAGCTATCCAGAGACTTGGTGAACAAGCTTAAACCTTACATTAGGTACGTTTTTCCAGCCCAGTTTTCTTTCTGTATTACCAGAGAGGTTAGGATAGTGCTCTTATGGGCATTTACTATTGAAGATGCCTCTAAAAGTTTATGCAGTGCCAAGTTACATAATATGTAAAACTCACATTAAATTATCATCAAAATGCATAGATGGCCATAAGACATTTACTTTTGCTCTCTTCAGTTTTCTCAACCAATGTCGCCCCCTATCAGCAAGTATGGGTAATGCCATTAAGTACATCAAGAAGGAGATCTCCAATATTTCCAGTCAATGTAAAGAGGAAGAGGTAAGGCACAGCTCAGGGACCTTGTGACGGTGTCACTCTTTTGTTGTATTGAGGGCTTCCTTGACAGTCACTGGTGCTTGTGTGGTTTTGCATAGTGTGAATAATTCACAACACATCCTTTTGCTTTTGCCCAGTTTATTTAACATCAGTTCTTGAGAGTTGTGGTTATTTGTGTTACATTGAATAGCGCACATTTCAAATTGCATACCAAGGATATTAGAGCTCTTTTTTTTTGGGGGGGGGGGGGGGTGGTTTCAAACTTAAAGGTT
>JASCQY010000048.1:8063627-8075856 GCA_030264315.1 Sardinella tawilis
GTGTTCAGTTGTATTTCAAATGAGGGTCCAGAGAAGCAGTCATCGGATTTCTTTTTGTTGTTGCCGTCACTGTCGTTCCAACTAAGATTTTTTAAGGTTTCTCATAAATGCCAAATTTATAGTTTACTAAAGCATTTTGCACAAAAGAAGCATTTAAGAATCATGTCACTTTTATATATGTACATGCAATGTAGAGTATTCTGAGCATTTACTAATCTCTTACCAGTAATCTATTGTAATCATATAGAACAATGTAATCTAAACTGTGTAAAATATTAGAAACTAACATGTATCATTGTTTACAAAATTGTAGAATATCATGGCAAGAGAGGAGTGTTTACAAATTCAAATGTCTGATTTTTTTTCCTTTGTTGATCTGAATGCTAGTGCATTTAATATTCTTTTTTGTTTTGTTGATTGTGATTCCACGAGACCTGTATTTTATTTTCAAAATAATCCATTTTGTATTTGACAAAAGGAATAGTTCATTTTAAATCATCTCATAATTGTGCTGCAACTGGGTTGATTCCTGTCTCGGAGCACAAAAGGTCACCTTCTCTTTGTTTATGGCCTTCCATCATTGAAGAGACATTTATTCCTGTTGGCCTGTACATGCCATCATTTGAACACATGAGAATGCTGACTGACCACAAATGGTTGATACGACGAACCTTTGTCACCATGTCCTGTTTTAAGTGTTGTAAATGTCCAAGGAACAGGTCGAGCGCCCATCTGTCAACTTCCCAAGTCGAGTCGTTTTTGGGTAAAAAAAAAATGTCATTGATGTTTCATGGAATTGTTTGTAACCTGTGATTCATTTCTTTCTACAATTTCGACTGTATTCGCCTGCCTCTGAACCGTAAAAGGGGCAAACTTGTACTTTGAAGAGCAAGTTATGATCTCACATATCAGTATGATTTCATGTTTTCCTTTAAGTTGCCATATGAACTGCCGAGTGAAACATTAAATGGGAACTACAGAGTGCTGGAACTCCAATAAATTTAGGTGCCAAATATCAAAGTACATGATGCGAGTCATTCATTTCTCTTGTGCCATTGGCTTTTCGTGGCAAGTTGACATCATGATGACGTGAGTGCAAAAGGCTCAATTTGGGCTTTTTTTTTTT
The DNA here is from genome assembly GCA_030264315.1 of Sardinella tawilis. NCBI lineage: Eukaryota > Metazoa > Chordata > Actinopteri > Clupeiformes > Clupeidae > Sardinella > Sardinella tawilis. The sequence continues at coordinate 8,064,754 of JASCQY010000048.1, forward strand.
TTTTTTGTTCACACAGGATTGCATGTGGCGCCTGCTGGAACGCTAAGTCTGGATGTATCCTCAGAACCCTATTTTTTTCCCCTATTATAGAATGTTATTTTAATATTTGTTTCCCATCTTTTCATAGTTTATATTTCTTTGTGGGCTTGTTAAAACCGACACACCTTTGTCTCTCCCACCCCAACAGTCCGTAGCCAAGTAAAGATGGGGATTTATTATTCTTTCCTCAGAATGTGAGAGTGGCTACGTTTCTCTTGAGTCACCGCTCGCGTGCGTGCCATTCTCCCTGGGTGATGGCTCACGTGCGTGTCATCCTCCCTGGGCGATGTATCAAAGTGCCCTGCTCACATGCTGTTCTTATTTTTCCTGTCAGTACCAGCACTGTCAAGCTTGTTTACCTCCGTTTCGTCATGACGTTCGCTCTCTGGCCTCAGTGATTAGTTCTCTTTCTGGTGTGTGACTGCGCTTTTTTAAAGCATCGCAACAGCGCACAACCTTCGCGGAGCGTAGAGGATTAGGGCAGTGTTCATACCACATGTGTTGCAGTCTCTCTCTCTCTCTCACTCACTCACACACACACACACACACACCCTCTTATACTATTCATTCACACAGCCTACGTCAAGGTGCCACCAACCACTCTTTATACTGAACAAAACCAATCCCTAAGCATTGCTAAATCTATGAAATGTGTAGGGCTGAAAATAAGACTGGTAGAGATCATAAAAAAGGCCTACACGTCGACCAAGACGACCACCAGCTTGACACGGAGAGTAGCAATATAATACCCAAGCACCAACGTAGTTCTGACAGAGGGTAAAAGCGGAGCATTCAATGATTTTTGGCTCTACAATGTGCAGTTCACAGTGAATTCAGTTAAACTCATCATACAAGTGCATCACAAGATTAGTGGAGACCTGTTTTGTGCTGTTTGGCTATAGTGCCCTCGTGCGGTAGGTTGTAGAATTAATTGGGAAGGTGACGCATGGATGACTGATGCAGCGCAACTGTTCTGCGCTGACTGACCATAGTCTGTAACGTCTCTGGAAAGGAATTTGATCATGTTTAAGCATTTGAGACTTCAGATTACTTTGTATGAAGAGGGATTGCCTTTTAGACTGGTGCCAAAATTGAAAATGCGCTTATTTAGGAAGCCCGAGGCATTTTTGAGACAAAGTTGGTAACCAGTCTTAGAGGTCAAATAGAGCTTTGTCTCAAATAGAACTTTGTCTCAAAAATGCCTGTGGATGTTACAGTTCTGGAATCTGGATCTTTAAACCAGTCTATGGTGACTTTAATTAACTTATGGTGACATTTGTTAACTTAATTCATAATTTTAGTACGTCATTGCTAGGAAACTGAGAAACTGGTTACAGCCCCAAAGTTCAATGAGCTCTAGAGGTCAACAGAGGTCAGATAGAGCTTGTCATAGTGCAGATTTGAATTCAGCACACCCAAATTGACAAAATAAGTCTGGTTGCCAACTTTGTCTCAAAAATGCCTCAGGGTGTCACAATTCTGGATTTTGGCACCAGTCTATTTCAGAATGTGTAGTTCACTAAAATAATCATTGGAGAATACTCCAGAATACTCTTCCATGAGGAAAAGATATACTCAAGACATATCTTACTTTTTATGCTTATTTTAATTTCAGAATACTTAAGGCAATCATGAAACCACTGCATAATTACAAGAGAACACTCCACAGCACCATACACATCTAAAACACCTTCACCTCAAACTCAAAGCATCTCTTGGCAACCTGAAAGTTTTTTTTTAAACTGCATATAGTCATCATGGTCCCCAGTTTTGACCCCATGTCCCACCCCTTCCCTTGACGAGCAATAAAGTCCCACAGACAGCAAGATGTGGTTTAACATTCCTCTGACAAGGGGCACTAAAACAAACAAAAATGTCTATATATTAAAAATATGATTTTCAAATGGATCAAGGCAGTCACGTTTAAAAAAATAAACGCTATTTATAGTACATATTCAACTTGACACTCTCATGCTTTCTAACAGACTTCAAGTGAAACAAACAACAAAAATAAACGACAAGACAAAAAAAAAGACAAATACCTATTTCACAGTTAAAAGACTCAACTAACCGCCCAAACTCAACACAGCCTCCACGTCACTACCAGTCCCTGCGGTGCAAGAGCTGAAATTCAAATGTTCAGAACTTGTGTGAATGAAAAAAAAAAAAGAAAAAAATGAAAACTCCCAAATTTTGCTGATAAGGACAATGTGGGAGACATACAAAAACAAACAAACAAAAAAAATCTAATGTGATTGGCATTTCTAAAAAGTCAGACAAATAATAACTTATGGCATAAGGTCACAGTGTTGCCTGCATCCCATAATATTCTGCATGGGTTACCTTTCCCAGGAGTCATTGCAGAAGCAAGGCAGGCCAGGCTTGGGACATCAGTGCGTGGAGCATTGGGTTTAGTGTAAGTGGCGTGTTTGTTTGGCAAGGGGCTGGGGGGGGCGGTGGGGTGGGGGTGCGGCGAATGTTCTGTCAGGCAGAGACACTAGGCAGACTCTCCTCTCCACTCTGGCTCACTTCATCGCCAAGGCAACAGAACATTCCAGTTGGTTTACAAAGTTTGTCTTTTCAAAAAGTTGTGCACAATTTTGTCAACGTAGCAGCCAATGGATGATTTAAGGGGACACAGACAAAAAAAAGAAAACATGGCAGAGGACAAACAACATCAAAGGTTATGCTGGTAGTTGTTTTTTTTTTTTTCTTCTTTAAACACAATCTGAAATCTCACTATACAACTGTTTCACAGCTCTCGTTATTTCTTCCCTTTCCTCCAATGATTTCTCTCAAGTACGTGACCGCCTCATAGGCAACTGCATTTATTACATCACTTCATCCCAGCCATTGCATTCGATCTGTTTATTCTCCTGTTTGAGAGGATATTCACTTCCTTCTATAGACACAACTCGCTCCAAACGCTCACCATGCATCCCCTCCCCTCACCCGACCCCCCAAAATCTCCCATCGCCATCCGCTCAAGGTCAGTGCCCTTCTCTCTACACCACTTCGCCTTCCTCCTCCTCCACCATCATCTCCTCCTCCTCTTCCTCTTCCTCCTCCCCTTCCTCGCCGCCGGGCAGCTGCACCTTGACCCATCCGTCGGCCGCCAGGCCGTGCTTCTTCTGGTGCCGCTTGTAGTTGTCCCAGTGGCCCGTAGTGTAGCCGCACTCCTGGCACTTGTGCGGCTTCTCGCCCGTGTGGCGCAGCATGTGGCGCTTGAGGTTCATGCTCTGGTTGCAGCTGTAGCTGCACAGGGCGCACTGGAAGGGCTTGGCGCCCGAGTGCACGCGCTGGTGCCGCTTGAGGTTGGCCAGGTTGCCGCAGGCGTACTCGCACAGGTGGCACTTGTAGGGCTTCTCGCCCGTGTGCACGCGGTGGTGGCGCTTGAGGTTGTCGAAGTGCGCCGAGGCGTAGTCGCACTGCGGGCACTTGTAGGGCTTCTCGCCGCTGTGCGTCTTCATGTGGCGCGCCAGGTGGTTGGGGTAGTGCGTGAGGAAGGGGCACGCCGCGCACGTGTACACCCGCTCGCTGGCGCCGCTGCCGCCCGACCGTTCGCCCGCGCCGCTGCTCGTGTCCTTGGTGAGGAGCTCTAGGGTACAGCGGGCGCAGATTTGAGCCGAGGAGCCGTCCTCGTCATCCAGGGCGACGCCGCACAGGCGGCAGGTGAAGGGGAAGAGCAGCGGGGGCAAGGAGGCAGGGGGTTGGGGCTGGGGCTGCTGAGGGGGGATGGGCGGAGGCGGAGGCGGAGGCGGAGGAGAGTGGAGATCTAGGGGACGCTGGTGGTGGTGCTGCTGTGGTTCTGCTCGTGGGCCATTGAAAGCCTGCAGGAAACCTCCGTCACCTCCACCCACAGGTAGATGAGGCAAGTCATTCCGGGACATCATTTCTGAGAAAAGGAGAAAGGGAGAGTCATTAAAAAAAAAAAGTTTGAAAAGCTGAGTAATAAAATCAGATTAAAAAATGTGCACCTTGCTCCTGCATGACGCTTAAAATATCCAGTGCGTCATGAATAAATGACTAGGTACTTAGAAACATGACAAAGATGAATTCATATTTGTTTGAGAAATGAGGTTGATGACCGGCTTTGCAAAGAGACCAATCTCTTGCATTTGCACAGCATGACACTGCTGCTAGACTGTGTTGTCAAGTTAAAGGGGAATTTCAGTCAATTTTAACACAAAATCCATGTTTGTGCTCATGGAATGTTGTCAGCAAAAAACGTTGCCGAAAAATAGACCAAAATTCCCCTTTAATAACAGCAATACTACATTTAAAAAATGAGAAATAAAACAAACAAAAAAAAACACAGGAGCTGAAGCAACACATAACAAACTATGCCCCTAAGACAGCATAGTACACAATCAGAACAAACAGTTACACCCCCCCCCCCCCACACTCCCTTTCATTACCCACTGATTCTTACGAGTATTATTACTGCTTCTTGCCGTCTCGCCCCTGGTTCTGTGGCTCCTAAGGGGCCTCCGCAGGCTGTGTCCTCCACTGATGGCACCCCTGCGTGGGCCTCCCGAGATGCGACCACCCCCTCCCTGTCCTCTGGAGACGGCTGCCGGAGCGGCAGGCGTGACGGCAGAGGTGGTGTTCGTGTTAGCGTTAGCATTAACATTAACATTAATGTGAGTGTTAGCGTTAGCGCCCGGAACGGTGTGCATGCGCTGGTGCCTCTTGAGGTTGCCGAGGGAACTGCAGGCGAAGGCGCAGGTCTGGCACTTGTAGGGCTTTTCGCCAGTGTGGATGCGCAGGTGCCGCTGGAGGTTGACCAGCTGCGCCGAGGCGTAAGTGCACAGCGGGCACCGGTACGGCTTCTCGCCGTTGTGCGTCTTCATGTGCCGCTTGACGTGGTTGGCGTAGCGCGACGAAAAGCCGCAAAGGTGGCATGAGTGCACCTTCAGCAGCGAGCCACCGCTGCCGTCGTCATCCGCGACCCCCCCCAGCCCCTCCGCTGATCCCCCTTCTGCTGGGGCCGCCCCCGTCCTCGAGGCGGCGGGACCCCCACCCACCCTCCGAAAACCCACATGCCCCAGGCTCCCTGCCTTGCAGCAATGTAGGCAATAGGGGCCCACCAGGTCCAAGCCGGTCCCTAAGGGGTCCTCCGAAAGCCTCCCGCAGCTCCTGCAGGACAAGTAGGCGGAGAAGGCGGACTGGGAGGAAAGGGGGGTGGTGGAGGCGTTAGTGTTGGCGTTTGTGGTGGTGGTGCTGAGCACGTCTCGCTCCCTGCAAGGCTCGTCGGTGTCGCTCTCCATGCTTAGGCGGGTGTATGAGGAGCTCTCCTCGTCGGCCAGCGAGAATACGGGCAAACCCAAGTCAGCTGCAGACACACAGGTGGACACAAGACAGAGGGGTCAGTTGTGGGTGGGTGGCCATAAGAACATATGGTTGTAATTCTGCAATTGTGACATTTAAGTCAAATCACCACATTTACTTCTTTGACCCCCCAAAGAATATTTGGCAGATACAAGTAAAGTATATCATATAACAAAGGGGAAGTAGAGTTATTCAATGGGGTAACATCCCCTTAGGACAATCACTAAAAAGAAATAATAAAACACAAAACAGCAATAACAGAAAAGAGCTATTACAGCTGCAACATTAACAATTGCTATTTGCGCAACAAAAGCGAGAAAACTTGGGCGACTAGAGTGACAAAAAAATAAATAATTGCAAAACTTTATTCAGATTAGCTATGATAAACTTCAGCTCTAAGGTCACTTAACGACAACATGAGCAACATGAGCCAACACACATTTTCAGAGCAATTTTTACAATTGTCTTTAGCGATTTTACAGCACTAGTAGCTCTTGGTGTGACCATACAGTTGATTCCTATTTAAATGAACTTAGATGAGGACTTGTTGGCTTTCGGGCAGAAATTCTCCTTGTGAAGTGTACACACACATACACAGAGATTAATTCCAGCATTAGATGGCATTTGTAAAGCAGACATACATACTGCCAGTTAATCTGAAGGGTATGCTACATCAAAGGTTTCCTTTGCGTTACAACAAGGGCGGCAAGTCTTTAGTATAAATAGCTAGTCTGGCATGTTAACACTTCATGAAGGATAATGACACCGTTTATGCTGATTGAAATGTAATTAGTAATATCAATATTCACTGAGCCATGGTGAGTTATATTACTTGTATTTTAAAACAATTTCTTATGCCATGTTTGGTTTGGGAAAGAAAGAATGAAAGAATTATGAGAAGAAAAACCATAATATCTACACATACATTCACCATATTGTCGTAATGTGTCCATGCAAAATCTTACATATGCATTATGGTTTAATACATACAGTACATGCAAACTGACAAAATGAGCGTCACAAATCAATTTTGTCTCTGCTGATGAAACAGGTCTTTAAATCACTTCCATTCATTGATTCTAACAAGTACAAAATGTTAGATTGCTAATCCCAACAGCGATAGACAAGTTGTTGAAAACTTAAACAGTGACACACCATGACATTGCATACTGCACTGATACATTACAACAGTAAACAAATGAAATAAATACAACACCTGTACCCAACATAGACAAAAACAGCACGCTGTTGTGAGCTACTTGCTTTACATGCAGAGCAAAGTTGAGCGAGGTATTGTGGCACATCCTGTTTTCTGCCGTGACAACCTTATTCAAGATATTTCATCATCTTTTCAAGTAATCAACAGCATTCCGCAATCGCCATATACTTACTGAAATGGTGGTCCTCCAAGGAGCTTTGAATGGCTTTTGAGAATATGAAAAAACAAGCAAACAAACAAACAAACAAAAATGTCTCTCAGTGACAAAATCAAAGCACGTTAAAAAATAGTGTCCTTCCAAGAGGAGAGCCAGAGCCAGCAGGGGAAAAGGGAAGACAGGAAAGGGCTAGACGCTGGCCCATTCCCCACCACTCTGGCTGGCTGTCTGGCTGTCTGGCTGGAGAAACGGCCCTCTCTGGCGGCGAGAGATGACCAGCAGAGCGAGCGAGTGAGCAAGCGAGCCTGCAGCTGCCTCCGTACACATCAACACACACACACACACACCACTCACACAGACACACAGACACAACAGTCTCTCTCTAAACCCAGTGCGGAGTGAGTGCGTTCGAGACTGCAAGCAAGAGGAGAGAGCTGGAAGAGAGCGCGAGGGAGAATGAGAGAGACGGCTGCCGGGGTCTGGTCTTTATATTGGGCTCTTCACAAACCCCTGGTGGATGATTACTCTGCCTAATGATAATGATGATGACTATAATGGCTGCCCTGATGATGATGAGGGGAGATGATGATGATGATGATGATGATGATGATGATGATGATGATGATGATGATAATGACACAGAGTAGAGGAGGCGGTGGTGATGATGATGATGATGATGATGATGATGATGATGTATAAATGCCTTCCCGTAATGGTGTCCTTGATGATGATGGTAGTCTTGACGACCCTTTATATAATAATGGTAGCAGGATGCTATTTTCTTTTTTTCTCTCCCTCTCTTTCTCTCTCTCTGCTTTGCCTTTTTTCAGTGGGGGGAGATCCTCTAGTTTCGGCTTTCATCAGTTCACCCTGACAAGATCGTCATCAGCAGAATACAGTCCCACAGCTCCCTAACCTTTCAGCGCCTGCCGCACACACACACACGCACAATCATGCACACATACACACCACATGAGGGATGTTAACCATTCCCTGACTGATGTTTCGCCATAAAATACTCATTCGCCAGTGCTAATGGCTTTCTATTTGCATCATAACGCAACAGAGACCCCCTAGCAGCCAGCCTCAATAGGGGAAAAGCACACACACACACACGCACGCACGCCCACAAAACTGTGTGGTGGGTTATCTGCCAATAAACACTGCCAATAAATTCCCCAAAAGGCTTTCACCTGCAACACCACATGAGGGTTTTAAAAGCAGAGAAGCCATATAAAGTTTAAGAGAATAGAATAGATTCTATTTAGAGAGGAACAGATGATCCAGTAAATGCTTACGTACATCGACACACTTCTGTGTACAAAAGATTATTGCTGTTCTTGTCTTTGACGATGACATTTGCTAGTTCTTTTTTTTTTTTTGGAAAAAATGTTTTAAAGATTTGATTCGTATTTTTCAATCCTTAACATCCATTTATTGTTTAGGCCTGTGGTTCTCAAACATTTTTAGGTCAAGGCTAAGTTAAATTCTTCTTTTCTCTCCATCATTGCACTACCACCATACTCTATTCATATCACCTTTCAGAATAACACTTTAAAATGTAGCATAACATAGCCCTACAACAAACATGGCCAACTGTTTTTGAATAATATATATTTTTTAATAAAAACATTTATATTTGCTTAGTGAATGGAAGTAGTAGTGATGAGAAATTATAAGAGAAGAATAGGCCTTTATGTCATAGAATTTTGACAGATGGATATAAAATGTTTTTTTTTTTTTTTTTTTTACAGGTGAAAATTATTCAGATATTCTTATTAAAAGAATTCTTTGCAATACATAATCTGTGTATAAAATTCTGAAACAATAATCAGAGTTTTTATATGGGCATTTTTTGTTTATAACATAATGTATATGCATATGATTATACTGTATTTCCTATGCACCCAGATAGATTTTCATTCATAAACAATTTTTTCCCTCATCACTTGCTGTTCTATTGGAAAATACTGTGCCTGATTAGAGGTCTACATGGGAATACATGGTATATGAAGCTGAATCGAAGAATTACATTTTTATGTGAGATTATGTTTCTTTTTTTATTATTAACAGTTCTTATTTGATAAGCATTTTAGCCATCTCTATTGGTGATCATACCAGTACTTAAATTTTGGTCCGGATTTTAGATGTTTCACTTTTTAATAGCAATGTATACCCTGCAGTTTTAACCTTTATAAAATGGCATTTGGCACCTGAGAACCCAGACGCACCACTAGCAAATTTGAATGTGTTGCTCATTAGCTATGCAGCCATACACTCAGGAACTGCTCATCACAACCAAGGAATCACTGTGTCTATGGTTTAACTATTGAAAACAGTTCTGATGTGTTTTGGTGTGTTTATTAGGTTTCAATTTACAAGGGGAATGCCGGCACAATTCAGCCTACATGTTGTAGTTGGTGGGCTTCATGCACTTTCATTCAGTACAAAAATAACTAGAATTCGCCCACAGTTAAGCAAGCTAGCCTGTTAATATAAAGTCCTACTGTTCAAAATGTTGCTTTATTCTGACTATTTGGGATGGCTGTGTGTGAAGCCCAGTAATAACAACATTTAGGAAGATCCCTTTTAACTTCATGCTGGTTATGCTCTGGCAATGTGTTGTCAAACCTTACATCTTCAAGGGTTCAGGAAGTATGAATCTCAGTCAATTTCACCATTAAGAATTAGATTATGATCCACACTATTTGAACTACACAATGTAGACCTCTAACTAGCTACGACAGGACAGAAAAATAGCACAGGGTTATATGGCATCAATATTGTGCTAATAGAGGTGTCTTTATCAGCGTAAATTGGCGCCTTTGACTGGTGGCTAGAATTGTTTTTTTTTTTAAGTTATTTGAGTGAGTAGATATTGACATTGTTCAAGTCAGATTTAAATAAGGATTCCCACAATACACTTCTCAGGGTCAGTATGACTAACCAATCCGGAGTTTTGGATATCTCTCTATTCATTCTGATAGGGCCGCAGGTGGCAATTGCGCTGTTCTACAACCAGGGGTATGAGGAAGAGTGCATAAACAAATCAAATCATATTCACATCAAAAGACTGTAAATTCCTCAAATAAGTTACATGTGGACTTGCATGTCAAACATGTTATATTGACTATGAGACCATGATAACCCATCATCAAAAACAACACCTAAATGTGTTCACCCTTTCTGTTACTGACCTTCTCCTGAAACCAATCACTGGTTCTTTCATTTATTCTGCGCCAAATTATACTAATATCTCATCAATCTCATTGTTCTGAAAAGTTGTTCTCAAAAACACATACACATAAACACAAATTCACAAATTCAGAACACATTCAATGAATGGAGAACTTCCTAATGTCTGTAAGCATGCACACAACACTGCCCTCTGCTGTCCAAAATGAATTACACTTGTGAGTTCCATGCCTTTGAAGGTAGTTGACCACCCCACCTTATTATTGCTACAATAACCCAAGGGATATACATATATTACACATCACCCTATCAATATACAGTCTTATCAATTCCAGCCTATAAAAAGAATTGTACATTTGTCTAAGGACAGAACAACAGAAGATCCTAGGCCAGACATCTTTATTCTTTGATTCACAAGGCAAACTAAAAATAATAGCTAAAACAATCATGCCTGACAGTGTATGAAATGCATGCATTACAATACAGAAATGCATGTAATGACAAACATTAAGTTTTTGCTGCCCTCTAGTGGTCAGAAGGTGCATAGCCCACATAAGGGACTAAAAGGAATATTATGGAATTCTATTCTTTGGTCATTTTTGAAAAATTACTTGAAATTTTCCTTATATCTCCTCATAACAACCACTGAGTTGGAAGCACTAACATAAAAATTAAACATGCCATCTGTGGAATGGACAGGGCTTGAAAAACCATATCCTTTTGAGAGACCAGCATTCCCCATTGGACAGTTTTACGTCTATGTTTTTCGTGTCCGTCCATGTTTATGTTGTTAGTACTCAACTCCCGTTCCCTGAAAGCATTTGGAAGAATTTCCATTCTCTTGTACATCTGAGTTTGCGCTTGTGCATGTTTGTGCGTCCACGTCCAATTCAAATGGGAGATAAGGGGCGAATGGGAGATAAGGGGGTTAGAGAAAAGGGGCGGGACCATTTCAGTTGTATTTTTTTCCAAATCTGACAGCTTTCAGAACTCCATACCCTACCTTTAAAGCAACACGCTACCATTTGTGGAAATATGTTCATTTTCCATCTCCCTTTGAGTTAATTAATTGAGCCATACCTTTTTCCTGTTCATCCAGTCCTTCTCTGATTCTGGCGATACCAATTTTAGCTCCAAGCTAACATGTATCATTGAATCGGAT
>JASCQY010000048.1:8098937-8109948 GCA_030264315.1 Sardinella tawilis
CAAATACACAGACACAGGCATGCTCGCTCTCTCTTCCTCTCCCTCTCTCTCTCTCTCTCTCTCCATCTCCCTCTCTCTCTCTCTCTCTCTCTCTCTCTCTCTCTCTCTCTCTCTCGGGTGTGCACACACTCCCCCCTGCCTAGTGCCTGTCCAGGCTTCCTGAGAGTCCAGTGTGCTCGCCCGCTGAATAGCCCCGTCTGTTCCACACTCACACACACAAATATATGCACACACACTCACACACACACACACACACACACACACACACACACACAAATATATGCACACACACTCACACACACACACACACACACACACACTCACACTCACACACTCACTCACTCACACACACGCGCACACACACACACACACACACACATGCACATGCACACACAAATATATGCACACACACACACACACACACACATGCACACACAAGCAAATATATACACACACACTGAGACACACACACACACACACACAGACCACTCTACTCCCTTTAGCCCCCTCCAGCCCCCATCTCCGTGAGGGGCCAGAGTAGTGACCCTGCGCTCCTCTGTGCTCGGTCCCAACAATGCTGCTCTGTTCCGCTGTCCGTCCCTTCGGCTCCCCCCTGTGCCGCTCCGTCCTGTCCGGTGTCATCTAAAGCCATCACTGTACTGTTCTGTGTGAATCACAGCCCCGGGCTGTGTGTGTGTGTGTGTGTGTGTGTGTGTGTGTGAATATGTGGGTGAATCGCAGCTCCCCTGTCATTCTCTATCTTTATTCATTTTTCCCCTTTTGTTTTCTTTCACTCTGTGGTTTTGACAATGGTGTTAATTTTCTTTCTTAGTCACCATCTCTATTTAGTCTGCCTGTCTCTCTCTCTCTCTCTCTCTCTCTCTCTCTCTCTCTCTCTCTCTCTCTCTCTCTCTCTCTCTCTCTCTCTCTCCTCTCCCTCTGGCCATGTGCGTTTGCTGCGATGCCACCTTGTGTTCTGTCAAGCAATTGCTCCCCTCTCTGCCAGAGACCTTTTTTCCTAGAGGGTGTCTCTGCCCTCTTACACAACCTCAGTGTCAGACTAGGCCATCCACATTGCACTGTCTGTTTGTGTATGTGTATGTGTGTGTGCGTGTGTGTGTCTGTGGGTTTGTGTGTGTGTATGTGTGTGTGTGTGTATGTGTATGTGTGTGTGTGTGTGTGTGTGTGTGTGTGAGTCATTTCTCTAGTGGGTCACTCATGGTCATTATGCCCCTCTAGACTTTATTGTCCAGACGCTGATTGATTCTGCTCTGTCTGTGTTCAGTGCTCACTGACAGGTGTCACAGGTGTCACTGACAGGTGTTGCCTTTTTAAAGGGCCACTTAGCCGTCATTGCTCTTTATACAGTAGTCTCTACTCTGTATAGAAGAAGATAGATAGATAGATAGATAGATAGATAGATAGATAGATAGATAGAGAGATAGAGAGAGAGAGAGAGAGATACTTTATTAACCCCGAAGGAAATTTTGTTTTTGACTCCTGTCAGGGTTTTGTGTGTTTGATGATTGATTTATATAAACTGTCTGTGTGCCGGTTGTTGGTGGAGGGGTTGGCATGCGCTTTTCAGTTGCTGTGTGTGACTGATGTCATGGCTCCTGTTTGACCTTTAACCTCGTGTGTCCAGGTGTGGGGGTGCCACTGATGCTGACGTATGTCTACGGCGTGGTGCCGATGTCGCTCTGCCGAAATGGGTGGTGTCGACCGCAAAGCGAGCGTCCCGAAGTGCATAAAATTCAGCTGGAGGATTTAGCCAACTGTAAGTCTACTGCTGTGCACTTCACAAAACCAACTCCTCAAAATACAGAAATAATGGAATTTTAGAAAAAGGTTAGGAGGCTTAGGATAGAGTAAATGTTCAAATAAATCTAAATATAAGTAGCCTTTTTAGTTCCTCTACCAACCGTTCAGTTCAGAATTGCAAACAGCGAAAAATTTACAGACTGGAAAGCAAGTTTCCTTTCACTGTGGACGCATTAAGATACTTGTGAAGCAGTCTTTGCTTGACTTTAAATGGGGTCACAATATAATGCCATGCAATTATCAGATTATTCTTGTCATTTAGAGTGTGGAAGAAGGAATTTTTATTTTGGCTAAGAATATAGCGTATAAAACCATTGTTCTGAGAGCAGCTGAGGTCAGAGGAAATTCACTGGCAAAAACATCGGCAGTCGTGCAGAACACTCTTTGGCCGCGGAATCATATAATACACAACTAAATGTGACCACAAAACTGACAGCTAGAAATTTTGTGTATCAGAAATAAGGTCCAACAATTGTTTGAGAAGATTGCCTCTGCCAAACCTCAGAAGTGTTTTGAGTAAAAAACAAACCTTGTGTATAAGCATGTTTGTAGCCCTTCTCCTCATTGACCTTATTAACATTCAAAAGATTGTTTTTTTCCAACACTTTAACACGGGCTGTAAAATCTTTGCCATGCTACTTTTCAGTGTTCTTAATGGACAGAGAATCTATTCAGACCTATGGCTGACTAAAATCCTAGGATCCTACTTGCTTGATTTGATAAAATGATACGAGTTTATTTTAGGGTATGATGTAATCCCTCTATTAGATATCCACACATGTACTGCCGAGGCAGAGGAGATAACAGGCCCTGTAGTTAGGAACAAGTGCAGAGCCTTTGTTAGTACACAAATACATAATCTAATTACACAAATTATGCACAGCAGATGAATCTCAACAGTGGAGTGCTGTACGTCATAGAGAAGCATGCATGCGTGAAAAGATGGATGATCTGTCACATGATTTACTCAGGATCTGTCACAGTGTAGTCAGCTAGTCAGACTTGTTAAAATCCATTGCCTTTACTGTGCATTACTTAATAGTAATCAAATACTGACGAAATGCAAGTGTTTGTTTGATTAGGCTGTATGACAGAAAACACATAGTGGTCAGTGGACCGTAAACACCTCACCCTGAAGTTCTGTGATGTTTGGGCAAATAAGTCTTCCTGTCTTAGTTTTTCATATTGGCTAATGGTCCAATTGGTCATTTTGTTCCTTGATGAAATGAAAAGGCTTTGAGTCCCCCAAAATTATTAGGCTACATGATTATGTTCATGAAAAAAAATCTACTCAATTGCTAAGCTCATGTTTTAGACAAGTATGCTATCCTGTATAGTCAATAGTCAAACGACATTGTAGCGCACCCTAGTAGCTAGTAGTTGGTAGTTGGTAATATGTTTTTAACCTGATTAGCTTAAAAAAATAACTAACAAGTTGGGCCCATTTCAATTCTCCAAATTCATATTTTGTTAGAAAATAAGATAACCTGCCATTTTTAGAGTTTAACTAAAAAAAGGCAAAATAAATAAAAATTATTTTCAAGCATAATTTATCCACATTAAAAAAATATATAGGCTAGTATTGTATAGTATTGTACTGTATTGTGACCTTAATATTGTGAATTGGATCATATCGTGGGTTGAGAGTATCGTCACATCCCTTCTATACACATTATTTAGATACAGACCAACATTGCATAGAAATGTGTGTTTGCATGTGAATGATGAAAGTATTTGTGTGTTGTTTGTGTTGTGTGTGTGTTTGTGTCTGTGTGTGTGTGTGTGTTTGGTGTAGATATTCATGTGTGTGTATGACTGCATGTACACATTAGCCTATATGTTATGTGAGATATCCCAGATTACAGCTATCTCTGGTATGGAACCCAGCCTCATCTGGGCAAGTACCGTGTCAGAGTCAGCTGCCATCTTGGATCACCATGACAACATTGTGTGACATTTGCTTAGCTGTCGGCGAGGCCCACTCTGATCAGGTTTCAACTTCTCTTGAAGATCTTCTATTTTCTCATGTAGTCAGTGACCACTGGACCGGTCAACCCAACCCAGCGCCCGGCGACGCCAGCCTACAGGAGGTCAGCGTCGCCGTGGAGAGTGTTGCCATGAAGGTGGCTGGTGTTGCCGTGCCTGGAACGAGCGCAGCTCTCACACCATGCCCCGACTCCCCCAGCGACTCCTTGCCGGGCGATTGTGTGGTGGCCATGGAACGAGAGGAGAGAGAAGAGGAGGAAGAGGAGGAGGAGGAGCAGTCAGAGCCTGAAGCTGAATGCGCTTTCAGTAGCAGCCAGACGTTTGCCTTGAGGTAAAACAAAACAATCAGCTTGCAGCAGCGCATGCTTAAATGTGTTTGTTTGCATCAAACATCAAAATCAATAAAAAAAAACGTATCTGTAAATAATATTTTTGTACCTGTATTTGTATCTGTGTCTGTCAGCAAAACAATATACTGTATTAATACTTTTTTTGTTACTCTGGCAGCTTAATATATTATAGTTTTTAAGATAATATTAACAGACCGAGGCTTGAAAAAAATAAATAGTAACATACTGTAAAGTTATAGTCATAGCCGGCGAGTCAGGAAAATAAACTTCAAAACGTCAAAAAATAAACTTGGGTCGGGCACAATTTCACTCGATTGGAATCGGACAGGTTACAGAGTTATGGCTAACAAATAAAAACTTAAAGGATAGGTGCTGTTTTCATAATTTGAGACTTATTTCAGGGACAAAATAACGTTACTTACTCAGCTGTTTCACTTTCTAGTGAAGTCACGTCTTTACAGAGTTATTGCAATCGCGGAGGAGGAATGTCGGGGCACCGATATGCAGCCAGTAAATGCGTTCATTTCTCAGATGTTTGTTATGATACAGTAGTGCTATTCCCATTTCAGTCAGAAGTTATCACCATCTGGGGTCTGTATATTCATGAAATTGGCCGAAACAAGTGATGATGTCTTCATGTAGCTCCGCCAGGCACGTTAGGCCTACTTTGTGATACTTCAGACACTCAATTGGCTTGTTTAGCTACAGGCGATAGCAAAGTACTTCTGACTGAAATGGGAATAGCACTACCGTGCTATTCTGACTTTAATCAGGGTTCCCAAGGGCATCGGTCCAAATTGTGGAATGGATGCCGTCACTTTCACCATAAAAAAATATTACCCAAACACAATTCAACAGAATAACGTCTGCATTTTAAAATGAAATGTAATTTTATTCCATACAGCAAATAATCAACAGCAAAGGAGGTTATGTTTCAGCATACACCAAAAACCGTCATTATGTGCGACAATAATTTGATTTAGTGGCTACTAACTTTGATTTAGTGGCTAACTACGGTCAAACTTATCTACTGATGGTGCAACTGGAATAGAACTCATCTCTAGTTTCAAACGAGTTAGTTTCAATGCAAGGTTTACGACGTGACTTACACCAAACCTTGCGATTAAACTTGCGCTCAGCTGGTGCAACCGACTGCAGAATTGTATTTATAAATGACTAATTACATTGTTGGTGCAGTCATTGAAAACTTTCATTGTGTTTGTAAGCGTTATTGTGTGTGCTGTGTCCCCGTTGAAATATCAACAGTGTATCACCAGGATAGAGGACTACCTGTTCACTATACTGTATTTAATATCTACTCTGTATGGCTATTTACAGCTGTTAGACAGTCTATACTTGCACATGGGGGGCTTTGAGAGGCACAGAGGCACACGGTTTTGGCTGCCAGTTTTGATTCTCATGTAGAAATGAAGACTATGCAGTTGCCATCGAAATAGTTGCGAAATAGAAATTATTTTTAATGCGTTTTTTGAAGCAATTTCACAAGTGCATACAGTATACGGAACTGCCATTCCTGCCACTGCCGCAGAAAAAAAAATGAAAATTCTTCTAACAGCAGCATGTGTCAAAATTGAAATCTTAACCATTGTATTTCATCCGAAACGATCTGAAAACAAAGCTTTAAGAGTTCAAAATGTACCTAGTCTTGAAGTACATTGTTCTGTGAGGAGGAGCAAAGAGCTCTTGCATGATGGCTCAGTGTCACTCTTTCTCATCTCTGTCCCTTGTTGTGATGACATCACAGGGAGGGGACCAATATCGAGGTGCGGGTGGAGATCGAGGCACAGCCCCGTGGCGCTAGGCAACCCAGCCTCAGCAGCGTGCTCTCCAGCCAAAGCCTGTCCGTCGAGTCCCTCCACCAATCCCAAGAGCCGCTGTGTGCCTCCCACCCAGCCGGGGGCCGAGAAGTCCTGCCCACATCAGAGACGGACAGCGTCTGACCCCGCCCCTACCCCTGACTGACCACACCCTGTTTTCCAACCACGCCCACATGCTTCTCCAAGCCACTTGACTCTCATCTGTGCCTGGATGTGGAATGGATGACCATAAGAGACAAAACTCGGAGGGATGACAGAGAGAGAAAGAGAGAGAGAGAGAGAGAGAGAATGAGAGAGAATGAGAGAAGAAATGGAGGAGGAAAAAAACAAATAAAAACAAGGCAGCTGCCGTGATGCCATAAGGAGGATTACAGAATAAAAAAGAATAAAAATAAAATAAATGAATAAATAAAACAGACTCATATATAAACAACAGAGAGCATGTTTGTCAGCTAGTTTGATGGGTGTTTTAGCCCTACGTACGTTTTCTGTCCTCTTCTCTTTTTTTCTAATTTTAAATGTGATTTAATGAAAGATTTGCCTTCCTCGGATGCGGTTTCTATTTTTGTTATTTATTTGTTTTTAACACTCCTTTTAGCTGTACCCTACATGTAGGAGCTAGAGGCCATAATGCGTTATCCCCCTGCACCATCAGACAAGCTCTTCTCTTGGGAAGCTTCCAGTAGTTTAGGAGCATGATTTCCTCAGCCGAGTGTGTGTGTGCGTGTGGGGCCTAGTGTAATTGGGCCACTGCGCAGTAGCCGTACGTGGCCACAGTGGCGAGAAAACAGATGCTTCCCTTGGCTGAACACTGCGGCGCTACAGGCTAGCAAGTAACGGGGTTTCTAATAGGGGTTTCCCATATGGTGTCTCTCTTCAATTATGCAAGCCTCCTTTTTTACATAACACCCCCCCCACACATACACACACACACAGACACACATACTCTGTGTCCCAATTCCTAAATTCGACAGTGAAGATGGTGTGACCCCCTCCCTCCCAAGAATGTGTTATTGGATTGATTGTAAAAGTCACTCGGTCTGCTGTAGAATGAAGCTGTCTTGTCTCTTCTCAGCTCTGAGGTTCTTTAAAGGAGAGGTTCGGTGTGATATGGACCTGGGGTGTATTGTAACATGATAACGAGTTAAGACAAATGTCAAATACCCACCGCCGTTCACCCCTAGCATTCCGAGATTTAGCATTTTTAGCCGATGCAACCGTTTCGCTTACAACGGTAGCGATGAGGGCATAGCGTAACCCATGCCGACAAATCACTATTTTTACACCATTTACTAGGTTCAACATAACACCACACTGCATTGGTAGACTCCTGGTGGCCCTGACATTTAAAACGAGGCACTGATCCATATCACACCGAACTTCTCCTTTAAGGTCGATACGGTTCCCTAATTTGGATAATGAGCCACAGAAATTTTTGTTGTTGTTGTTGTCCTAAACCTACTGTAAGTCTGAAGAGTTTCCTTCCTCATTTAGCCTGTGAGAAACATAGAGAGAGAGAGAGAGAGAGAGAGAGCAGCTAATTGATTTACGATGGAACTCTCACTGAAATGACATCATCCAGCGCTGTCCCACCAAACTGCTCTCATGCTCCTACTGGCCCTGGCGTCCGCCCCCTCACCAGCTCAGCCCCCGGCTGGGTGAGTGGAGTGGGGAGAGATGGGGGTCTGAAGATGCCCTCTGAGCAGCGTTATTGGGCATTTATACTGTAGCTTCCACTCAGAAAGGTAAATGATTCAGCTAGTTCCTTTAGAAGAAAAAAAAAACAAAAACAGTTCCACTTTGATCCATTTCTTGCACTTCTGTTAGAGAAGGTTCTTCACAGAGAAATGCTGTAACATTATGTGCAAAAGTTCCTTGTAATTCAAGAGTTTTCCACAAGAGCTGAGGAGCTTCAGGGTCCAGGATGCCTGGATTAGGAGTGTAGTGGATTGTTTGCTTTTTCAGATAGTCACCCAATGAGTAGATGAGAAAATAATAAAAATGCCTTTATGAGGGCCTGGACTTATTTTTTTTTTTTTTTTTTTTGTTTTTTTGTTTCATCGTCTTCTGACACATGAGGACTGTGATTGTGATAAACTGAACTTTCCTGCAACACACAGTTTGAAATCTCCACGCTTGCAATTGGCCGGCCATGCTGTAGAGCAATAGCGACATCACCAGCGAGGAGGGGGGATGAAACATGGACGTGTGGGTGTTGTGTGTGTGTGTGTGTTCATTTCCCCCCCGTTTCTCCTCAGAACTGGGCACCAAAGGTCCTCGGGCCAAACACCAAAACCTCAGCATCCCAGCCTCAGCAGCTAGCCCCCGCGTAACACTCTCTGCCGGGGGAGTCTACCAATGGGAGAGGGACAAAGACCTACGCTACGTACATAAAGCCAGGATCAGCAGGTCTGTGGGAGAGAGGACTTTACTGGTCTACGGTGGCAGCACTGGAGGGTGGGTGTGAGAGGGCAGACACAAGCTGATATGCTTCAATAAAGATTCCACCATGGAAGATGAAACACTGTGGTTTGTGGTGTTTAGCCTTGCTTTTTGTTTTTTGTTTTTTTTCCTCATCCCAGTCTGATATCATCCTTACTTGATGACATTATATTTCCTCATGCCCAGTTGTTTTATGTCTTATTTGAACAATTTTATAATAATATTTTTTGGATTTGCAGTGGATGGCTGATTTTTATTATTATTAGCCTATTATGATTATTAAATTAATGCAGTAATTGACAAAAACCTACAGAGGGCGCCAGAAGAGAAGTTATTTTCCTCCATTCTTGTGGAGATTGACAACTAACCAAGGATGTCTGCATACAATATGATGGGGATTTCAGGGATGAATTCTAAGACGATACCAATGCCTCTGGTTTACACAGACAAATCACAAATAAAGAAAAGAAAAAGAAAAAGTTTATACTGCAAAATGTAGACAATTTTTAGGCATCCTCTATTTTTTTTATTATTTAAGTGTTCAAACTTTATTTGACCATTCATGACATTAACTTGACAAGAAACTAATTATCAACAGATAATGTCTAATCTATCTCACAAATTAACTTTATTGCCAATAATAATAATGATAGCCTACTATTAGCTTACATACAAGTCTGGAGATAGTTGAATGAAATGCAGGATCTAAACCAAAATGATTAGGCATTCATGTTTTCACAACAAAAGCATGGCACATCGGAAACATATCCCCTCCTCCAATTGAAATTGCAATCACTGCACAACGGATGTGGGTGTGGCGGTTGTATGCGCGCACCTCCCTTCCGTAGCTTGGTCGTCCACAGGGTTTGCCCAAATAGAGGCGAAAGGGTTAAAGACCGTGTGTGGCGCATTGTATTTGAACCATTCCGGGAGACGGGAGAGAATTCCACTCTATAGGCAGGTTGTAGCTCCGCGCATCACAGTGACGCTCAGTGCGTAGTACTCCACCGTTTCTGCGCTACACACTGGGAGCCTATTCACCTGACAGTAGGACACCTTACAGCATGGATGCACTAAAATCTGCCGGGAGGGCTATAATCAAGAGTCCCGGAGTTCCACGGCACACTTGGGGCACTTCCAAACACGAAAGTAAGTGCTGCGGGTTCTTACCGGGAATGTTAACGGAAGCATAGCAGAATTGTTTTCTGACCGGTTTAATTCACTGGACAACAGGGCAGTTGTAGGTGCGGTATGCAGTCTTGTTGTGCTTTATAACAGGTAAAACGGAGGTATTAGAGTTCACCACAGAGCATTTCCATTCTGTATCATCTGAGAAAACCCCTACCTAGTAGCCCAATTACTGTAACAGTTTATCTTAATGCCGGTGTCTCTGATGAATTCCTTTATTAGCTGCACCTTTCATATTCCTCCATTCTCGACACATGGTGATTTTTTTCACGGGTCCTAAAGCTGATCAGTTCTGGTTCACACCTCACGCCTCTCACTGATACCCGCTGAACTGGTTGCTCAGCGTGCGCTGTTCGCTTCTCACATCCCGTCACATACAATTTAGCTCACTTTACCTGATCCCAAATATGCCGTTTATCTCCCTTTTCCTTTCCCAGTTTTTTCTCCAAACAAAAGATAAAACATCAAGGGGGAGAGGAAATCATAATAGATCTTTTAACAGTGTGTTGTTAAAATTGTTGGTAAAGCTTTTTGAAAGATCTGCATTAGACAAGCAAATTTCTCTTACTTTTGGAGACAAAAGGAGAGAAGACAGCATTAAACATTTATGGATGCACTTTTAGGCAGTGTAATGAATGCCGCCCTGATGTGAGCTCTGTCAGTTGTCAGCGCTAGTGGGACTCCAGATTATGCTGTTGGTCTCAGTGACAGAAGAACAGAAGTCTCAAAGCTTGATTATACTACAGTACATACACATTGCAGTTATAGACATTGAATTGCTCTGTGTAGAAGACTTTATTTGTAAAGTCAGTCTACAATTGTTTAAAGCAACATGATGTAACTTTTTACTACTATCTTGGGTATCCTTTTATCAGACAATTCTAGGCTACCATCTTCAAATTAAGTTGGATGGTATTGTCACATGAGGGATAGTTTAACACAAGTGTTATTCCGACCAGCCATCCAAGATATGCATTGTGCAGTTCTGGGTGGAGCGGGAGATCACCACAAAATGAAAGAAAACCTGTATGACACTGCTGACTGTGTTGCATTTAAACACCAATTCCAATCTTTTAGCAGTGTCAGGAGAGTCAGCAGAGTCAGGCTCTGATAATGTTTAGAAGCATCTGTGAATGTTGTCTTTTTGTTTGCCCACTAGTTTTACTCTGAACACTTACTGTTGGTTTGAGGAGTTTAAATATACACAAACCTTCAACCAACCACTCCTTTGTTGTGACCTTCTCCCTCTCCTAATCATTAACAATGTCACCCTGGTACCTTCTTTAACTGCATTGCCTTTTGAGTATGTGTGTGTGTGTGTGTGTGTGTGTGTGGGGGGGGGGGGGGGGGGGGGTTAAAAAAAAAAAAAAATTTTGTAACCACCCA
>JASCQY010000048.1:8109958-8121546 GCA_030264315.1 Sardinella tawilis
GTTAAGACAAGTCTTTTGGAAAATGTATGTGTGTGTGTGTGTGTGTGTGAGAGAAAGACAGAGAGAGAGAGAGAGAGATGAATGCTGTATTTTGGTGTGTGCGTGTGTGTGTGTGTGTGTATGTGTGTATCCAACTTGTGAGTGTGTGTGTGTGTTTCTGTTGCATGGATGTGTGTGTGTGTGCCGAACTTTGCGGGCGCGGGGCGTAAAATGTGTGAGAGTGTGCCAGGCATAGACAGAGGTCACGCAGCAAGCGGCCCTGAGTGGCATCATTAGTGACAGCAGGAGCGGAGTGGGGCGGCCCCACGTAGCCCCCGGCCACGGCCGCTGTCACTCCTCTTCCCGTTCCCTCATTCCATTTCTTCGCCTCTCATGGAATAACACACACACGCGCACACACACATACACACACACACCGTCACCTCGCCTTGCCTCGCCAGCAGGCAGCCAACCTCACAGACACACACATACACTCACACACACACACACACACACACACACACACTCTGGAGTGCCACACAGGGATATTAGACGGTCCGCAGCAAGCAGCTTTCTCCACTTCTCACCCCCTTCGACCCAGATGACACACATGCGCACACTCTTAAGTGACGAGGAAAAATATGAAGAATTGGAGAAGAAGGAGGAGGAAGACTGTCGCAGCAAAAAAAGACATCTGCCTTAGGTTGTCTCTTCAGTGAAATGATCCAGATGAATTATTAAATTCAATCGTGTGCTTCGGGGCGGGAAGGTCGGGATACGGTTTCACGGGATTAATTTTTGAACGAGTGCCTTCGCCCCCCCCTGACTTGCCGGGCCTGAATGAACGAGGCATTCATTTCATCCCAGTCTCGCCATGGCTGGCGGTGAAGTGATGTGAATGAATGAATGAAGGAAGGAATAAACGTGTGAACAAGAAATAATGAATAAATAAATGAATGAATGAATGAATGAATGGATGGATGGATGGATGGATGGATGGATGAATGAATGGGGGCCAGAGACAGAGACGGCTGTCCTTTTGATGTGCCTGTGCTTAGTCATGACAGGTTCTTTTGCTCACTGCCTGTGGCCTCGGACTGGCACTCGGTCCCAGCTGACATGGAGCCTAACCTCCCCATCTGTGCTTAATGAGGACAGTCATACTGTATGAATAACTCTGAACTCAGATCAGTTTGCTCTCCTACAACGACTGCACTGAGCAATACTGTCAGACACTGCAGTTCAACTATTTGACATGACCTACCGTTTGGCTGTTGAATTGAAAGAATACAGAATTGAAACAGTAGTAGTGTGTAAGAGAACTATTTGTGGCTCATCATGTGGGCAGTTCTGTAACGTTTTTGGTAATAAACAAACTTTTCATTCATGTTTATTTATTTGTTTATTTTATTTTTTTACACAATGTGTTTATAGTTTTTGGAGGAAGTATTACATTCTTCAACAGCACGGAGGTAAAAAAAAAAAAAAAAAAGGGGGTGTTTGTGTAGATGTTTGAAGCCCACTGGTAAGGAGAAAAGATCCTTGTCATCTCTGAAGAAACCTCCGTGAAATAATTAGGCTCTGTCTGGTGAAGGACAGATGGGTATTTTGCCTGGCATTCAGAGTTGGCAGTTTTGACACTGACACATCAAACCAAATGCCCACACGTCACTCATCCTGGATGTTAGGGAGTGTGTGTGTGTGTGTGCAGACGGATGGACGTGTGTGTGTTTGTATGTGTGTATGTGTGTGTGTGTGTGTGGGGAAGAGTGAGGTTGATGATGACACTCACTGACAGAATAAGAGAAAGACCAAGGATGTGCTCGGCTGCGTAGGTGCAGTGTGTGAATGTGTGTGTATGTTTATGTCTGTGTGTAAGTGTGTGTGTGTGTGTGTGTGTGTGCGTGTGTGTGTGTGTGGCAGAGAATGGAAAATAGGCATTGGAAGTGTTACCGTTCAGCCATCAGATACATCTCTCTTGTCAGGCATCACTCCTCTGCATTGTCGGCTTGATAGAAACACTGAATAATTTATAACATTTTTGACTTTCAAAAAAAAAAATGAGACGATCCGACCAAGTTTGTTTTGCCTTTTGAAAAGCGAGAAAAAAAAGAGAGAAAAAAGAGAATGTCAGTCTATTTCAGCATGAAAGAAAACAAGACAAAATGACAAAATGCCACCCGCTCAGTCCTCTGTAGTCCAAAAGATGGGTGAGTAAGGTGGCCTACTTGTGGTGTTTCTGGCGGGGACTGCCTAGCAAGGTCACAGAAATGGCACACAACCCACATGGACGTAGTGGCACTCGCATGGCACCGACTGGCACTGTCTTCTCAGATCTCGTCAGCCTCTTCCAAAGGTCAAACTGGTTGCCATAAGTGATGACAGAATCCATAAACCCGTCTCCCGCATCAACAAATTTTTGATGCCTCAGTACGCTTTTGTCACTTTGCCTCGAGTTTAGTTGCAGTTAAGTGTATTGCTTGAATTGGACTACATTGAAATGGACTGAATGGTGTGTAGTTGGGGGTGGAAGAGTTCATCAGTTCATCATCATCAGTTATCATCTGTTAAATGAATCACGTTTGTCAAAAAGGTATTTCCTTATCTTATCTTGATAAGCCAGGCTATAACATCAAAATGGATAGTCAGGCCATGACCGATGGACTGGGCTTTAATCTAAGGCTCAATCCAAGGACAGAGTGATGTGATTGGTCTGAAGAGAAGAGCTAATGAGGCCCTCTGGCTCGCTTCGAGACACACCAGCTGAGCCAAACTTTCTGCAACTGTCTAGATTTCTAGGCTAGTATTTTCAAAAAACTAAATACGTAAATAATGCTATACTTATTTCTCATAGCGGATTTCTTATGACAGTAGATTAGCTATCTTTTCTCTCCTCTCTTTCTCTGTTCTGTCTTTCTCTGTTTCAATCTTTTAGGAATTTGGAACACACACTTTGGCATATTTTTGCCACCTCCCTTTTTTTAGCAATTGAAAATAATTAATTTTATGAATTCAAAATGATGGATTAACCATTGAAACAGTTGTTAGTTGCCTAGATGTAACAGTGCTGTCCTTTATTAAGGAATCAGATGCCTTCATAGTTATGCTCAGATAAACTTGCCAAGCTTTGCATGATGTCACTTAGCTGTGTGCTTATAATTGTGTTTTTACCGCCATTACCCCTTTACTTCTGCCGCACCACCTTGTGTTGTTTTGTTGTGCTGCATTGCAGAGAGCGACAGTATAGCCGTATACTCCGTGTCATTGTCTGGCGCCTGTGTTCAATAACTGCTGTGATCTTTTTAATCACCTTAAGCGCCCGCCGCCATTGATTAGTGCTCTCACTCTGCCTCCAAGTAACTCTGCGCAGCGATCGAACGGTAATAATGGCATAATTACAGTATAACTTCACTGGCTAATATATTCGACGAGAGCCCGAAGTCCTGTTGCTGCTGCCGCTGCATGTGCAGTGCAGTGCAGTGACACCACGCTGTGGCCGTGGCTCCAGGCAAAAGCCTTTGCCTTTCTGTCCTTATCACCTACTCTTCCTCCGTAGCCGTTAGCGCTGCGGGGCTCTTCTTCTTCTTGCCCATATGGAGAGTTAATATCCACAGCTGTGCATCTGTCGAACTGAAAGGTCACCGGCAGGACAAATATCTCTCCATATATATATATATGCAAAAAATCAATAGAGAACCAATCACTGTGTCCCTGGTGTACAACTGCATGAGCCAGCCATGAGGAAAAGTCACCAAAGTGATGGATGAGAGGGCTGAACTGATTGCTATTCCATCACCCTAAGCTCAGCGAGTAATGCCAACAATAGGCACTGACACACACACACACACACACACACACACACACGCGCACACACACACACCACGCGTCTGTCTCTCTCTCTCTCTCTGGTATAGTATCATTTTAAGGCTGCAATACCAATAACCGCCCAGTAAGTAATGCAGACAACAGGCATTGAAACACACATACACAAACACACGCACACACACACACACACACGCACACACACACACCACGCGTCTGTCTCTCTCTCTCTCTCTGGTATAGTATCATTTTAAGGCTGCAATACCAATAACCGCCCAGTAAGTAATGCAGACAACAGGCATTGAAACACACATACACAAACACACACACACACACACACACACACACACACACACACACGTCTCTTTCTCTCCCTCTGCCCAGTGAGTAATGCAGGCACATTAGTGTGCGAGTGTGTTTCTGCTGTGGACAGTATTCATGAGAGTATGGCTGTGCGTGTAGAGGGCTGTCAGTGGCAGATACCTGCATTCATTCAGTCATTCAGCAGACGCTCCTGCTCTTTACCAGTTTGAATGACAAGCTGAGGAGGCTTTTTTTTTTTTTTTTTTTTTTAACCAGTGAAGGTCTGAACTCAGTGTCAACCTTTCAATTACCATGATTGCCTCACACGTGTGCATCCATACACACATGCACACACACACTCACACATACTGTACACGTCAAATTCACAAACATACACACATGCAACTACACAAGCATGCATCTCTCCTCTCCTACATGTATATGTCTCACACATACGCACGCACACACACACACACATAGACCTTGAATTGTCAGAAAGGCTCGTCCCATGCCAGCCATTGTCCAATGACCTTGGTAGGTGTTCTTACGTAGTCAAGATTGATACAAGGTTAATTGGAACGACCAAATGGGCTTCAGTGAACAGATAAAACAAAGCATGCAGACCCACTAATGAGAAAAGTAAAGAATGAATGAGTATGGAAATGAATGAACAAATGAAGCACTGATGACATACAGACTCAAACCTAAAGACACTCTTTCTGACCTCTTTCTCCCTTTACAGTCCATCTTCTTTCTCTCTCTCTCTCTCTCTCTCTCTCTCTCTCTCTCTCTCTCTCTCTGTCCATTTATTCAATCCAGCTTTCCTTTCTCTTGCAATCTACTGTATCTCCCTCTTTCTCTCTCTCTCTCTCTCCCTCTCCCTCTCCCTCTGTCTGTGCATTCTTGTCCATAATGAGTGTGTGTGCAGGGCTCTGGTCTTCCTGCCCTCTCTTGTCTCAGCTCTCCCTCCCTTAGCTTACATGTACACTGTTCAGACTGGACTTGGGTTGCCTTCCTTCCCTGTCTGCCTGCCTCTCTACTCCTCTACTGTTCACATTCAGAGAGGCAGGCAGAGCCCCAGAGGGGCCTTCGCTTTCTGACCATCTTTGCCTTACGTATTAGACTTGGAGACCCAGACAGGCAGCACACTGTCCACGCTACACTGTACACTATAGTTGGGGTTGCAAGTGAGAGTGAGGCAGAGGTCTGGATTAGCTTCCCTGGCCTGGCCTGGCCTGGCCACTGCTCCGTTGCCCCCATGCTGCTCTCTGATTAGTGGGATTCCCATCACATGGAGTCATGGCTGGACGACAGGAAGCTATCCTCCACTCTCCCCTCCTCTCTTTTTTCTTCTCTCTCCTCCCCTCACCTCTCTTTTTTCTGTTCTCCCTCCTTCTCCATCTTCTGTCTATCCTCTCCTCTCCTTTCCCTCATTCTTGTCACCACTACTCCCCTATCCCCTTTACACCTCTTTCCCTCCTTCTCTTCTCTCCTCTCCTCACTTTTCCCTTCCTCTCCTCTTATTTTCTCTTTCTTCTCTCTTTCCTCTCTGGGAGTGATAGAGGGAATATAAGATCTAAAACCACCTTACATAACTACCAATATTTCATGATCAGAAGCAATAAAACAGACCATTCATCTTGGCTGCAAATGCAAATCATTTATTCAAGTCATTTATTCATGTCATACATCAATTATTGAAGCCATGCATAATTGATAAGTTTATGCACACACTAAGAAGTAAAACTTCATCTTGACTCCTGATCATCAGCTTTCTGTTTTTCCTCTTCACCTCCTTCCCAAGGACACCTACAGTAGAGAGACAGAGCTCACTGCCTGCTGTCATACTGCTGTTCTCCCTCTGGATGGGAGCTGCCACAGTGCTTGGCACAGAGAAACATGCACATTAGGACAATATTGCATAGCCTAACTGACAATATTACATATTATTATAATGGGGGGGGGGGGGGGGGAGTGGGGGGGGGGATTTGTACGACTGTACGTCATGAACAATATGTTGTGGTCCACACTCTTATCTCTCCCACTCTTATCGTGCTCATCTATCAGGAGCAA
Source organism: Sardinella tawilis (assembly GCA_030264315.1). NCBI lineage: Eukaryota > Metazoa > Chordata > Actinopteri > Clupeiformes > Clupeidae > Sardinella > Sardinella tawilis. The sequence continues at coordinate 8,116,136 of JASCQY010000048.1, forward strand.
AATTAAGTAACAAATTCATATAATGACTAATGAAAGTTGCGGTAAGTGTACTGTACATCACACTATGTTCTACTACATGATGATCAGATGACAAGTTTTTTGGAACTCGAGCAAGAAGGACAGGGGTTAAAGTGAGTTGGTTTTGCCCTGTTTCAGTGCCTTGCTGTCTGTGCATTCTTGAGGAAAGCCAGGTTTATGAAATGTTGCCATAGCCCGGGCTAGTCATAGGCTGTGAGTGGCATGCTTACCTTACCTTGGGCTGCTTTGGCAGGTGGAATCAAAAGGTAAGAGCGTGTTGTGCAGAGGGAGCTGAATTCAGCGTGACACCTCCTCTGAGGCTCTGTCTTTGAACACAGAGTGCTTGAGGGATGGGGAAAACTTAGTTTGAAGTTATTGATTTGATTCTGCTTCGGATTTAGCTCTCATATTCCTTGATTCGATTTTCCTCTGAGCCCTGGAGCGAACCATAGGTCCCATAAACAAGGTTATGTCGTCTCGCCCGACGTCTGTCAGAGAGCTGTCGTATTAGATGGGACGCGGACACGCTCCCCAGCTCGCTCTCTGAGGAGTAGAAACCAAACTCTCTTCTCACACACAAACACACACACACACACACACACAGAGTATTTTCCTATGCTCTGTGTTTTTGGAGGCTGTCTCTGGGAATAGCATGCACCTGCGTTGTCATTGCTGTGACTGTCTGACTTTGATAAAACACGTGAGCAAAAGTTATTCCATCGGATCTGGAGGAAATATCTCAGCGTCACATTAGTTATTCTTCAGCTAAAACAGACAACAGATTTTTGTCATCCTCTGTTTCTCTTTCTCTCTCTCTCTCTCTCTCTCTGCCTGCCTGTTTGTTTCTCACATCTCTCTTATGTAGTTTATCACCCCCAACCTTTCTCTGTGTGTCTCCCCCTCTGCATATTCTTGGATTGTGTTTCCTGTCACGTTATCTCCACGGAGCCAAGGATGTTTTCGGAGCAAAAGCGTTTGAAACCTGTAAATATCCCTGCACCCTGTGGCACACCTAATCAGGGCTCAGGGAAAATCCTGTTTCCATTTTTTTTTTCTTTTTTTTTTTTTACTTTTTGCTTTTTTTAATTTTTTTCTCGGGGCAGGGAACATCTCCTCCTCCCCTCCGCAATCATCCTTCTCCACCTTGTCCTCCTCCTCCTCCTCACCAACCCTGCCCTTGAGCCTCCCTCCTCCCAAATCCTTCTCAAGAAGAAGAAGAGGAAGAAGAGGCTCCCTGCCGTCTCTCCTGCTGTAGGTGATGAATAATAGAGCAGACTGGGATTTCTTTATGAGCGGAGACGATGACAGCAGGATACTCATCTCCCCAGCAGACACAACACAACACAACACAACAGACTAATATCTGGAGGAGAGAGAGAGAGAGTGTGTAAGACAGATAGAGAGAGAGAAAAGAGTCTGTGTGTGTGTGTTTGTGAGAGAGAGAGAGTGAAGGAGAGAGAGTGTGAGTAAGACAGAGAGACAAAAAGAGTTTGTGTGTGTGTGTGTGTGTGAGAGAGAGAGAGAGAGAGAGAGAGAGAGAGAGAGAGAGAGAGAGAAATCAACAGCAAAGAAGAGAAGAATATGGAAGGGGGGAGAAGTAGACAGCAAGAAAGATTGAAAGAGAGAGAGACACAAAAACATCAGAAGAGAGTGAAAGAGACCATAGTGGTATGAAAAGAGAGTAAAGAAGAAAGCCAGAGATTGGAAAGTTGAAGACAGAAGTAGAAATGGAGAACAAGAAAGACATTCCGTGTTCTTCCACAGCAGGAGTGGTAGTGGTATGGTAGTGTTTCAAAAAGACTCACTGTGGAACCGCTGTGTATGGTCCTGCTGTGGGAACACCCAAAGCTATTAGTGCCATAGGCCGGCAACAGCACTCCACTTATACTCAGGGAGAGGCAGAAAAGAAAGAGTAGAGAGAGAGAGAGAGAAATGAGAAAGAGTACATTCAAGAGGGACATTCTGTCCATCCCCTGTGAGAGAATAAGTTGAGGTAAGTTGTACAGCAGACTTTTTAGATGACAAGTAAAGGGGGAAACACTCTTTTCATCCCTATAGCCAGAGAAAGAATAGAGACATTCTGTTCATCTCCAGAGAAAGAGAAAAGACAGACATTCTGTTCATCTCCAGAGAAAGAGAAAAGAGAGACATTCTGTTTATCTGCAGCAAGAGAAAGAACAGAGAGAGAGAGAGGAGAGAAAAACAGATAGAGAGAATGCATGGAGGGACAGTGCAGAAGTTAGGATACATGCAGGGAGGGACAGGAGCAGAAGTTGTTACAGTATATCAAATCCTCTGCTGCTGTTGCCTCTAGCTGTTGTGGTGTGTGTGTGTGTGTGTGTGTGTGTGTGTGTGTGTGTGTGTGTGTGCTCGATGATTGTCATGCCCATCCTGTGGGAACAGTTACAGCTCCACGTGTATGTATCCAGCAGCAACATTGTGTCCATATCCAGCACCCGCTGTCCTTTGCGAGTGTGTGTGTGTGTGTGTGTGTGTGCAATGATCATCCTGTGGGAACTGTCACTGCTCCACGTGTACATCCAACAGCAGCACCAGCACTATGTTTGCTGTCCTTTGAGTGTGTGTGTGTGTGTGTGTGTGTGTGTAAGACAGAGAGAGAGTGAGTGTGTGTGTCTGTGTGAAAGAGAGTGTGTAGGCCTAAGTGTGTGTTCATCCGTCCCCATCACCTGCTGTCCCAGTGGGGAGTCACAGGGCTCTCTGCAGCTGCTTGAGTGTTGGAGTGCAGTAAAGCCGACTAGTGCAGTAGGCCTGGGAAACAGCATCTGCCCAGTCATAATCACACTCCTGTTCTCATCAGTGCACTTTCAAAGTGGGAAAAAGCAAGTTAAAGATGCTTGCTTGTAGGCCTTTGTCTGGACAGCAATAATAATGTAATAGAGCTACATTGTAATAATAATGTATTTATCCTTAAGAACAACAACATACATGTAATTAGCCGTTCAGAAAAGACAGATGCTCAGTTTATAACCAATGATTTGACAATGTGATTCCCCCCAGAATTTAGATTTGGACCACAAGACAACTCTACTGTACATTGCACCTTTAATGGGGTTATAGGCTAGTGCACAGCATCAGAGGCACTGTGTCATCACTGCTGTATTCACCCATCCACCCATCTATTCATTCATCCATCCATCCATCCACCCATCCATTCATCCATCCATCCATCCACCCATCCATCCATCGATTCATCCATCCATTCATCCATCCACCCATCCATCCATTCATTCATCCATCCATCCATCCATTCATCCATCCATCCACCCATCCATCCATCCATCCATTTATCCATCCACCCATCCATCCATCCATCCACCCATCCATCCATCCATCCATCCACCCATCCATTCATCCACCCATCCATCTACCCATCCATCCATCCATCCATCCACCAATACTGGAAAACCAGGCTGGAGTTTAATGTATTTGGAGACAGCAGCATAGCAGTCATATTATATTATAGCACTATTCCACTGAGGAGTGTTACAATATCGAGGGACTAAAAATACACCCCATTCCACTTGTCCATGTCGCTCTATTGATTCTCTGTTGGACAGTATTGATCTCTGCTGGGGAATCTATCGCTGTATGTGTTTATTTACTCCAGAGAGGACGGGTGGATGGACGCCCTTGAACTTCACCGCTTGTCGCAGACCGCCAGCCGACATTGTTTCAGATCAACCTGAGAGCTTTGCTTTGTCTCACTCTGTCTTTTTGTCTATCTGTCTGTCTGTCTGTCTGGGCTACAGTGGGGGAGATCACACACACAGTCTGTTTGAGAGTGGGCGTTTTGTTAAGGTGATGAAATGAGAAGACATTTTGAGCTTTGATGAAAGAAAGCACTGAGACCCAATGATTTAACTCTACTTTTCCTCCTCTATGGTTATCTCTCTCTCTCTCTATCTCTCCCTCCTCCACCTCTCTCACGCTTTTATTACTTTCTGCCTGTCTTTTTATATCAGTCTCCCAGACTGTGTTAATATGCATGGGGAGTCTCCAAGTCAGCTGTAATATCATGCAGGTTGGCTAAATCTCGGGAAGAAATTGAATTATGCAATGCAGGGTAAGAGAGGAAGAATTGATATGGATGCCTGCGCTTTAGAGACAGACACCCATAGAGAGGAAGAGGAGAGAGGAGGTGGAGGAGGAAGGGCTGTGATCTCCAAGTCCTTCCTCAGTTGCTGGCAGCTGTCACATACAGTAAGCATATGCACATGCTTATAGACTGACACACACACACACACACACTTATAGATATACATAATCAGTCAGCCATGAACACAAATATATATATATATATATATATATATATATATATATATCCACACACGTATATACAGTATACTGTATATACACACACACACTCAAAGACACTCTCTCTCTCTCTCCCTCTCTCTCACACACAGACACACACACACACACACACACACAAAAGGACTTGTAAATGAGGATGTCTTGTCTTTGAACCTCGCATCATATGTCTTTATTTAGCTGTGTTTACACACATTAATTCCTTTAGGTTTGCTCAATGTGCCCCCTCCCCCACCCCCAAGCAGTTTATAGAAGCCCTGTTCTTTCCCCGTCAGTGCTGAATTTATGACAGATAGGAGCAAAGAGACGCTCTTCTCCTCAAAAAGGCTCGATCATGTCAAACAGCTTAGAAGCAAAGAACTAAAAAGATAAACAACAACAACAACAACAAAAAACTAAAACTGCAGTGCATGAAGTGGGCCATTTGTTGCACAATAGTGTGGGTTTTTAATATTTCAGTATGTAAACTTGTGAATTATTCATAGCATGAATAACTAATGACTGCTGTAAATGATTAAAAACTGTCAGTCCATGCCATGTCATGCCCACCATATCTGCTTCTGAGAATAAAAACAAAAAACGACCAATTATGAAAGTAGAAGAAATATGCCAGATCACTTTTACCCATAGGAGAGAGAGAGAGAGAGAGAGACAGGGGAAAAGGGTGTAAGAAAGATGTACAGTAGAAGAGTTGAGAGAGAAAGATAGGAGGAAGGAAAGAAGTCAGTGTTTTATATTTGAAACAATACTTTTTCTATTTGTAATCATCAACACTCCCTAACCCCAAACAATCAACAATGTTTTTGCGTATATTTACAGCACAGAGCTGCTGCTTTGAGTGACTACTGTACAGCATACTGCTGCTGATGATGATGAGGCCTGGCTAATGAGCCCACCATGCTAATGATGCAGCCTCCTCTACCTGCACCTGGAGGCCACAAGGTCCCCTGGACAGAGCAGAATGGATAGAGGAATTGAGAGAGGGAGTGTGTGTGTGTGTGTGTGTGTGTGTGTGTGTGTGTGTGTGTGTGTGTGTGTGTGAGAGAGAGAGAGAGAGAGAG
>JASCQY010000048.1:8128521-8139817 GCA_030264315.1 Sardinella tawilis
TCGGGAACCGCTAATCACACAGAGATATGCTATGCATCATTGGAATCAGCTGGATCTCCTGTTCATTTTGACATGCAGTAATGCAATCGCGAGATATGTCACAGAGAAGAATGGGTATGACATGGACACAGAACTGTATTGACAGAACTGTATAGTGTAATTTCTGCTCGCCAAAAAATGTCCAAGCAATTGGATAGAGAAGAACATGTGCCGCGGCCGTAATCATTCATAACATTATTTTGCGTATGCCCACTAAAACCGTCCTCACTACACCTCTGTTCTTAAGTATAATATTTCACAGCTGTGATTTGCACATTTTTGGTGAGAACAGTCAGACTGAGGGCATTTGGCATACTGGAAAGAATGTCCTGAATCGTAATGCAGTGCTCCATTCTCCATTACTTTTCAAACATCTGTAAATAAAAATATTCATCAAGCATAATGCCAACACTCTATAAGGAAAATAAAAAGGGCAAAATTGTAAGCAAATCTGACTTTCATCAGCAATAAACAGTTTGTTACCTGTTTTTACTGCCCATACAATACATTTCTTACAAGTAAGGAACTGTTTGTCACATTAAAGACATAACTGTAGATCTGCTATTGCCTCAAAGGACACAGCAATGTCTACCATCATCGCCATGAATAATATCTGTCAGTACAGTAAGTAAATGAAAAATAGCAATAACCTGAATGACAAGATAAACATAAAAAGACAGAAACCAATAAAACAACAGATGACACAAGGACAAAGGGAGACTCGAAACAACATTTCATTTCCACAGTAGTGGAAGTGCTCCTTCCTTCACAGATACAGTACATGGTATGTATAAGAGAAACTTGTGACAAGTGACTGAATTCCGAGGTCTACCCTTTAAACCCTCAAGTGATCAGTTTTGAATCACGTTCATGATTGGCTGATTCATATCAGGGAAAATGGGGATTCAGGCAATGGCAGTTCTGATGGTTTTCCAGCCTTATGGGGATTTCCTGTGAGTTTAGTATTCAGAGGAAACTCTGCACCGTGTTATACGCTTGAGAACACCCACTGTAATTACGGTACGTCCTGGAACACGTATAGAATCCTCAGTCAGCACTTTGAAGTTCAGTCATTGTAAGCAAACACCTCTAATTAATTTAGTTGGTTTTTTTTTTCCTTTCACCAACATCATCCATATGGAAAATTAATAATCTGGTCGGAGACTTATTAAAAAGTTGAATAACTTTGCATCTTCAATGTGAACTCTTGAATGATTCATGAACGTAACAGTTTGATGTTGTGCATCTGTGAGTTGGTGAGGTATTATTGAAGTACATTAATGCCATAAACATCTAAAAATAGCTGTTTAATGAACTTAATACCAACTTATGTTGGGAAAACCATGCAGTACTCCATAATGTATACACTAGCACATTTACAGCACTACATACTGTATACAAACTATACTGGACTGTATCAAAAATTGCACTGCAGTTTTACTTTATTTATTACATCACCTTCCAATTAAGTCATTGCCTGTGCTGAGATACAGTATAATTAGCACATAATGAAATCACTGGAAAACAAACAAATAAATATACAACAACAGAAAAACTTATACTATATTGATGAAATTAACACATTTTCAGATTTTGGTCAACGTCTGATGATCTGTGTGCTTGAGAAAAGCAGTAATGATGTACTTACCAGCCCACATGACCAGCACGACCACAATGATGATCATCTCTCCTGTCTGTAGGTGCCTTGACTTGTCCAGGCCCTGCACAGTTGGGTCATCTGTAGGCAAGACAAGACACATGTCATAATCTGTAAGAATCTAAACCTGTTGGGACACACAAATGATGCTCTGCAGTGGTTACATTCCTCAGGTCTTTTTTGAGCATCATGAACATCAATGACACTTCATTAATGACTCTTGTGATAAGTCGTAAATGTCATCTTGGTGGGTCTGCAACTATGTCTCAATGTCCGCTCGACATTAGAAAAAACGGATGCCTAACAATAACAAAAGTCGTAAACATTGACATGAAATATAAGAAGCCTATTACTGTATTTATTTTCATGTTATGTATCTCATGGCTCATGTCTCCAATGTTTACACCTTAAAATAAACGGTTACTTAAATTTATAGCTTGTTTGTAAAACAGTTTAGTCTCTTTGCACTGCTTTTTCAAGTATCTCAAATCCCACCTGTTAAGTAAAGATATGAAAAGCAAAGATAAAGCACTGCAGTAATGACACATCATGCATTCACTAATGATGGCTGTTTCCCACTGAGGCTGAAGAAGGCTGGCAGCTCCCTATTAGGCCCAGGGCCACCAGCAGAGCAGCAGCTCTGTGCCTTCATGCTTCAGATGCTGCACTGTTCCAAGCAGCTGGACTAAAATTAAGTAGGTTTGGATCCTAGAAAATTGGTTCAGGGTTTTCACAGTCCACAATGCTCTTAACATCCTCTAGTTGTTTCTGAAATACCATACAACATGCACTGGTGTACTAGGCAGGGAGTATGACATTTCAGAAATGGCACTGGTTAAAAATACAACAACAGGCATGTGTTACTGTAGGTCTTATGATGTAGTCACAGTATACTATCTTGAACTTCGACTGTGAGTCCACAGCAGGGAATTCAGGGAATTTTACAGATTCTTTGTTAAAATTCAGTTGATTTTGTTGAATAATTGCTAGACATTACAGTACCTTAACTAAAAAACAGTCTCTATCTCTAACCTTACCGTAAACATTTCTTAATAAAGTGTCAGCAGATAGTCTATTAGTAATGGTTCAGTCTATATAGTGTAGGTTTTCGGTTTAGGTTAATATTTGAGTAAGACATGACTCCTGATACATACGTTTATGTCTATGTTTTAATATCATTCTGTGGTGCCTTTCCTACTAAGGCTACCAAACATCAAGTGATTTGTTAAATGTGAACTGACAGAAGCAGTGTAAATAAATATTAAATGCAGGCCATATTAGTCTCTCACTAAAACACGTCTCACTGGCTGTTCATGGTAATGGATAACACATTATTCCTGAAATGAAATGCAACCCATTTAGGCATATTCCAAGGGTTAACTCAGTTTGGAAACTAGAAGAAGAAGATTGGAAACTATAATAAAAGCTAATGGAAGTAATCTCTGTCTCAAACAATGGCAGCCCAACAACCTCACACATTTAATTGAGCCATGCTTCTGTTTATTTGAATTTCATTTGATAGGGACAATGCAATTACACATTAGGTACGGTAGTTCAAATACTTTTAAAAGCATGTGACCAATGTGCTAAAGTTTATAGCTATTGCTAATTTGGAATGCTGGTCATTACTGTCTCACCATGCACCCCCCACCCCAAACACACAAACACACACCCCAAACACACACACACACACACACACACACACACACACACACACACACACACACACAAACACACTCCAGGCAACCCTACTTTCATTTCCTGAGGAAAAGGACCCCTTGCGTAGCCACAGTCTTCATAAGATCCCCTCCACCTGACCTGACAGTGCTTTGCAAGCCAGGCTGATCTGGCGGAGCCGTTCATCTTAATCATTAATCCCCAGTTAAAGGGATTGACTTGAGACCCGTTTCCTCCCGCCAGAGCCAGGCATCCCTTAACCCTGCGTGGAACTCATCCAGGGACCCACTCTCCTCGATTGATCCCAGCCCGGAAGAGGAGGCCAGCAGCCAAGGCTGGTGCTGGCCTGAGCCAGGTTGGGCCAGGCCGACTGGCCCAGCTGGACGGCTGGCTGGTCCGCCCTGGTTGGATGGCAGGCGGATGCGCAGTGTCATATATCGGGGCACGGTGCCCGGCCAATTACTGAGTGGGGTCGGCTGTGCTCGCTTGCTACCGCGTATGGCAATTACCGTGGCAGTGCCATTAAGTCGCCATCTAGCTTGGCTGTGAAAGGAGCTGATGGGGGTGTGGGTGGGAGGTGTGTGTGTGTGTTTGTTTGTGTGTGTGTGTGTGTGTGTGTGTTGATGGGAGGAAGGTAGGATGTCAGCCTGGGTGATACACTCCTTCCTGTCTGGAGGAATATTCATGATGGCTGTGGTCAAGAGGTGGGTTTTTCAAAGTGAAAATAAATAAGTAACAAACTAATAAATAAATAAACAAACTAATAAACAGCAGCAAGGCTGATTGAAGTGCCTGAGAGCAGGGAAACCTGACGTGTCATCGGCGATGCCCTTCTCTCACTCTCGTAGATAGTGGTTGTGTGGGAGTTCATGTTTCTTTTCTCCTCCTTGCTTTTTAAAAAAGTTTTTTTTTTCTGTTGGGCCAAAACAGATGGCTTGTTTTAGTTTTCTTGGATACTTGTGTGCACTGAAGCATAATACGCAAAGATTTTCTTTGGCTTCAGCAACCCCACGATCAAAGTTAGCATTACTGTATTTAGTTACACTTTCTTACCACAGATACTGTAGGCTTATATTCATTGTTTATCAAACACGATTCAAATACAGATTTTGCACCACTAAGTACAGAGTGCCAAACAGAATCCATACGTCAATTTAAACAGAAAGTTATTTTGTGCTATGGGGCCAGAGCTCCTCAACAGACGTCACAAGTGTGTGTGAGTGTGCGTGTGTGTGTGTGTGTGTGTTTGCTTGCGCGTGTGCGTGCGTGTGTGTGCGTGTTCACTGGTCACCGTCGGTCAATACCAGAGCTGCACATTTTTGTTTGTGGAGCCCTGAAGGCACCTTGAAGGGCTCGATTTGGATTGTGACTCATGGGCTGAAGCGTGCCGATGCATTGCTTTGAAGTGGCCTACCTGTGCAGTGGGGCCTGCGTATTTGCCCGAGGGGTGTTATTCTTCGCCATGCCTGGCGGAGAAAGAGACACTTACCCACCCCAAAAATAACCCCAAACCTAAAAGCGTCAGTGAAAGGATTGAGGGGTGGGGCTGGGTTGGAGGGTGTCAGAGAGTGAGAGAAAGACAGAGAGAGATGGGGAATGGAAGGGACAGGCCGTGTAGGGATTGACTCATATAGTATAGCAGTTGTGTGGTTTCTAAACAGTGACTCTGGTGTTAGGTTTTTCTTTGATAAATGGGCCCTTTGAAATTCATTCACTATAACCTGTGGTGGTCTGCTTTATAAAAGCCACCTTCATCACAGAGTCCTACTACTGCTATGCTTTATAACTAACTTATATTGAAAGATAATAAAAAAAAAATCTGAGTAACACAGATGTAACAGTAACTTAAATTTTAATTAAGGTGTACAACAAAAAAGGGACTAATATTTTCATGGACTCTGATAAAGATGTGGTAAGGATCGGAACATGCGATTTTTGTTATTTTTATTATCAAGACTGTCCCTCATCGTTGAAGCACCAGATGTACACAGAAGCGAGGTGGACCCACTACGTTTTGAATTTGATATTGTGAACTACTAACTACCCTTGGTACATTATGTTTTAAAAATACAATTACAATTACCACGTACATTAATAATCCTTTAAATAAGCTACAGACCTACAGCTCCAGAAGTTGGTTGAAAGTGTGTCCATCGACACAGGCTCCTCATATTCAGCGGTGGCCAAATATTGGATTTCCTGCTTGAAGAAACACTGATTTATGAGTTACATTCCCACTTTCCATTTTCCACTTTGCACACGAGTGCAATGCAAACACTCCCCTAATAGTCCACTTCCAAGTCCAAATAATTGAGGGGAAAGTGCTACTTTTCTGAACACTTTAGAGAGTCTCCGCTAACAAGGGAAGTTAATGGAGGGCTGGTGACACAGCACTATGATACAAATTAGAGGCACTGTTCATACTTAGGGACAAAAACAATGTCCACATCGCTGAAAAGGCATGGAATTCTTTGGAGAGGAGAGGAGTGGAGAGGAGAAGAAGAAGAGGAGAGGAAAGGGAGAGGACAGAAGAGCGAAGAAGAGGAGAGGAGAGCTGGACTAGGACTAGCGCTCATCTTCCTCACCTCATCACCCTCATCATCTTCCTCGCCCCCCTACCCAGAGCAGAGAAGAAAAGAGTAAAATAGAGTAGAGAACAATACGAAGAATATTCTTCATCCTGCTACCACTTATACAGCACCTGAGTGGTGTGGCCGTAGAATGCCTGTTAACCGATTAGACCATGTGCATGGCACATGTTACGCGCAGCTCATACCGTCCAACGCCACGTCAGCCCACCATACCCCACCCCACCCCATGCCCAAATGGTCCGCTACCAAATTGGAGGCAGTTCTATCATTGCCGTGCATGAGTCTCCATACACTTTAAAGGAGAACCTACCTCCGGACCTACATTCCAGTGGAAGCAGCGGTCGAATACAACAAGCTGACAAAAAATGAGCCGAAATGATGCTACCTGAACGCAGTTATGGCAGTTTTAGCGAGGCAGCAAAATAGCGAAGCAATGGGGACAGGCAGTTTACGTCGCTTTTACGTTAGATGCCTGCCCCCATAGCTACGCTATTTCACCTCCTTTAAATGAGCGTTCGTGGCAGCCCATTTGTGCAGGAGATTTTCAGGTGTTTCAAGTGTTCATACAAAGGCACATTCGTGGCAAACACACCGCAACTGCTACGCATCATGACCACACCGATTGGGCTGCCAGTGAATGATGCCTAAGATCTGGCCTAACTCACCAGAGCCTGCCTACCATGAATAAGGTCTGAGAGGAAAGCTTTATCTGGAATTTTTTTTGCGAAGTTGTTTGGAGCTCAACTTGCAGAGAACACATGCAGCATACGACTCATAATCTGCAGGCTGTGTACAGTGTCAATTATTGTTTTCGATGAAAATCATGTATCGATAAATACAAAAAGTCAACTGCTTGTGAAGTTAAAGGTGTTTTTCTTGATTTTGAAGTGTACCTGAAGGACGATGTTGATTAGCTGGAATAATGCATGGCACAGTCCGAGCCTCTCGGCTTGTTTAATATCTAGTCTACAGGGCAACACTACACACAAACTGAATATGCAGCTAGAGCATTTCAGTGAGTTTCGGTGGGTTCAACAAAAAAGAGTAATGGATCGTATCATAAGTGGAAGAGCTTATCTGTGGGACTGTTAAAATGTCTGACTGAAGCGAGGCGCCTGATGGAGAGTGTTTTAAATGAGACCTGAGAGGGTGCTTGAGCAGAGACTCTACCGTTAAAACAGAGGGAAATAACAGTCTGATTCAGCCTCACTGTAACGACTGCCAGGGGAATCCTCCCTTAGCCTTAAAGAGATATTCTGCCGTATTTCAACCCAGAGTTCTCTTGTGTGAGGTCGATAAGTGGGGGTCAGCCCTATGTTCCCATGACCCTATGTTCCCACATTTTCTATGGTTAGAGTTAGGGTTAGGGTTAACCCTAACCATTGAAAATGTGGGAACACAGGACCATAGGAACATACGCTTAGAGTTAGGGCAAGGGTTAGGGTTAGGGTTCTATGGTTAGGGTTAACATTGAACTGATCACACTTAACGGAGGTCACGGACATATCGTCGTATATCGCGATCTTAAACAAACATTTAGAATGTTGACTGTAGTCGGAGAGTGACGTGAGTTGCCTGGTGTATGAAACGTGTAAAATAATTTTATTACCGTTGTTGTTTGGATTTAAACAGTTACTCCACAGATTTGAAAAGTTACTCCAACTTCCGTTATCACCTCAGAGTTGGCCACCATTAATCATGCTTGAAAAAACAGTCAATAGTCCCACCTCTTCTGCTACGTATCCAAGATGGAGGACGTTTTGTGTGAGAAGTGTCCATCATTCCACACTGACTTTTTTGGCTGTTTTCAGTGCACCATCCGGGTATTTTCAGTGCACTGAGTTTCGACGTGATTGACCCTATGCACTAAAACTTGTGCTTGAAGTGTGCAAGTGCGCCATACGAGACACAGCCAAGGTCTTGACCTTTATAGAGCAAAACACTACTGAGAGATAACTATTTCTAGCTGTCATAGTCTCACACTACTGACAAGACTTCCTGAAGAACACAATTTGAAGACCCATCAAGACATACAGTATGGGGCTGCTTTTTGACCAATGCTGGTGGGCAATCACATGACCAGTTTCTGGTGTACTAATTGGATGCTTGTGACAAGTCTCAGTTACTGTATGATTTAACAATTTTCCAGATAAAAGTCTGTTGCCCAGTATCACTAAGGAAGTGTCCAACAGCACGGGTTCAAGAACTTTACCTGGCAACATTGCTCAAAAAGTGGACCTCGCCGCACTCACCAACTGTCAAACCCTATTTTGTGACATACAGTAGACAGCTGTTGGATGCCAGTGATCTAACTGGCAGTGTTTACTGTACAGGACAGGCTATTTTTGTTTTGCACTGGGAGATTTCCATACCAGCCAACAAGGCAAAAAGTTAAAATAGACCCAATGAATGACTATAAAATAGAACCATCAATGTTTTGTCTACATTAAGACTCAGTCCCTTCAAAAAGTATAGTCTCTGCAGGCCCTTTTTGCAGATTGCAGTTGCAGATGTCTTTGATACAGAGCCTGCCGAATGTACAAACAAATAAACATAAATAATAAATAAGCTGTGTATCTGCTGAGAGGATAAAAGTAGATAAAAAACTGCGGGTCATGGTTGAAGGTTATTAGGCAATCCACTGAGGAGGATCGTGGGGCTTTTTTGCTCACAGTTAAGCCAGTCATTTACATCTCTGCAACAGCAGGGGGTCTGAGGCAGCAGCAGTAGCAGATAAGATGCTAATACTGTAATTTAATATCAGCCTGCCAAACGCTTAGCCTGGCCTACAGTAGCATGAAACTGGAAACATTTGTTTGCTTTTTAGATCCCTCTCCCTCTCTCCCTCTCACTCTCATTCTCACTCTCTTTAGTGGAGGAGAGCATAGCTTGGTCCCATCTTATTTTTTTTTTCTCTCTGCGGGACGTGAGGAGACTTAATTTGGTTGATACACTGTGAGGTCTTTTTTTTTTTTTTACCTTCCATTAGAAAGCAGCCCATGTTCACTGTTTCAGTCTGTTTTTGCTGATGAAGAAGCCCCTGTAATGACTAGACCTTCTCTACTGACCTAGTTAGCTCTGAATTAAAGAAGCACTTTGCACTTTTACATGGTCAGAAAATGATGCAATTTGGGAGGAACAGTGAAATGATTGTGTCCTCCATGATGACTGTTGCAGGCTTTGCAAGGACGTTGTAAGCTGGTTTGGATGATTCCAAGGGCCTGGCCTACAGTATATTGACAGGTCTTCATAGTACCTTATCGCTATCATTAAGGGTCTGTGTCCACCAAACACGCTATTCACACTGAGAGCGCTTGGTGTTGCTAAGTTATGAGACCAGCGCTATTCTAAAAGTTGACCAGATTTAAACTCGCAGCGCTCTGAGCGTGGCATTAAAAAACCTTCCTTGTCGGTGTCTTTTTTCCACTGAAGGCGCTTTCAGTAATGCTCTGAACGGTGAAGCTCCTAGGATTTGAATTAAAATGAGGCGCTGCCAGCACAAAAAAAACGCATTTGGTGTACACAGGCCCTAAAGCAGCACACCTGAGCATTTGTAATGAGCTTAATCATGGACGTGAATCAAACAATGCCTGAAATTACAGTAAAACAAGATAAACAGCATAAACATAACATTGTGAAATCATCATTAGGTGTTGGTATTTTACACAACAGCAGGGCTGAAAGACTTGTGTGAAAGGCAGCTTTAAGGTATGAGAGCACATGATAAAGAACACAAGCAGCACAGTCAATGTATCCCCCATACTGCACCTCCCTCGGCTCATAAATGATCTCCATTACTTTCTTTCTTTCTCTCTTTCTTTCTTTCGTTCTTTTCTCTCTCTCTCTCTCTCTCCATCTTTACCTGCTGCCATCCACTTCAAAGACTCTCATTTGATTTTTCCCATCCTCTGAAGGATGACATGAACACACACTTGAATGGATCGGTTGATCTTTTAACAGGCATGGGTCAGGGATAGTGTTTTTCTGCCTACAAAGTCTAGGTAAGCATTTTCTCTGGGAAAAATGTGACATCCAGTATCGACCTCCACTAAGTCGCTCATCTGTTTTTCAATGGGTAACCAGCCTAATTTTAGTCTGCAGTGCGGTGAGCACTTACAGTATTATCATGGTAATTTTCCTCTCTTTTGTTCTGATGAAAGGTTGTTTTAAAATGTGCCTGTTAATATGGGACCTTAATTCTTCCTCGTTGGGCGGTGAGCTCAGTACAAACTGAACTTGATGACCGACTTTAGTGAAAGTCGTGGAGACAGAGGGACAATCTTGCTGAAAACTTGGTTGCTTTCATCATTCAGACAAAATGATGCACATTTCAAAATATATTTTTTGTGTTTTTGCCTTTACTTTTTGCCTTTGCCTTCCCCGAGGACAGTGAAGAGCAACAACAAAGTGAGTTGGAGAGAGATGGGGCGAGGAGATTTAAGCCCAAACCTGAATATAGTATGGACAGTGTATGCACAGTATGCATGCTTTAGAACAGTAAATGCCCATCCTATTAGTGCTATTTGGATAAGGCTGAATAGTATGGACAGTGTATGCACACTCACAGTATGCACGCTCTATCCAGTAACAATAAATGGCCATCCTATTAGTGCTATTTGGATAGGGCTGAATAGTATGGACAGTGTATGCACACTCACAGTATGCACGCTCTATCCAGTAGCCATAAATGGGCATTCTTTCAGTGCTATTTGAGTAGGGGTGTGGCGTTATTGCCCTTGACACTGCTCCTTTGCTCTACTGCCTGTCTTTGTCACAAAAGAAGAAAAAGAAGAGACATTTTCAAACATGGCATAGATACAGTATGTGTCAGCTAGGACCATGCCAAGAATAAAGAAGTGCCTTTCAAAACATGCAACTCAGTACTGCATATCCGCCTCATTAACTCAAGCCCACTATAGAATTAATCTTTTTTCATGATGGCGTGTGAATGTGTAGTGCATGCATGTGTGTGCAGTGTGTGTGTGTGTGTGTGTGTGTGTCAGAGCCTTAACCATGCATCACGTGAGTTAGTACTTTCCCCATCTCACCTTTATTCACTTCACCATGAAGGCTCCATCAATTATTAATGTGAAAGCGACCAAAGTGAGGTGTGTGTGTGTGTCTGCATACGTATGTGTGTGTGTGTGTGCGTGTGTGTGCGTGTGTGTGTGTGTGTGTGTGCGTGCGTATGTGTGTGTGTGTGTGTGTGCGTGTGTGTGCGTGTGTGTGTGTGTGCGTGTGTGCGTGTGTGTGTGTGTGCGTGCGTATGTGTGTGTGTGTGTGTGAGGAAAAGGCAGGGGGAATTCCTCGGGGAGCATGAATGGGCTGAGTA